>PVKP010029613.1:13112-28933 GCA_004027715.1 Plecturocebus donacophilus
TGGAGACCATCCTGGCTAACACGGTGAAACCCCGCCTCTGCTAAAAATATTAAAAAAAAAAAAAAAAAAAAAAAATAGCCAGGCGCGGTGGCATGCATCTGTAGTCCCAGATACTCAGGGGGCTGAGGCAGGAAAATTGCCTGAACCTGGCGGGTAGAGGCTGCAGTGAGCCAAAATCGTACCAATGTACTCCAACCTGGCTCCATCTTGAAAAAGAAAAAAAAAATTATTCAAACTGTAGTACCTCAATATAATAAAAGCCATATATGGCAAACTCATAACTAACATCATATGAAATGAGAAAAAGCAGAAAATCTTTTCTGTCAGAACTGGAACCAGATCGGGTTGCCTAATTTTACCACTCTTATTAAATTTGTACTGGAAGTATTAGTTAGAGAAGTCAGGGAAAGGAAAAAAATAAAAGAAGGAATCAACATTGGAAAAAAGGAAATCAAATGGTCCATCTTTGAAAATAACATAATTTTATATATAAAAAACTCTGAAGACTCCACCAAAAACTCTTATAACTGATAAGCAAATTTAATAAAGTTGCAAAGTATAAAATAACTTAGTTGCATTTTTATATACCAGCAACAAAGTAGCTGAGAAAAGAAATAAAGTGATTCCATTCACAATAGCTACAAACAAACAAACAAAAATCTAGACGTAAGTTTAATCAAGGAGGTGAAAGACTTCTATAAAGAAAACAATTAAAATAAACTAAAGAAGATACAAACAAATTGAAAGACACCTCATGTGTTATGGATTGGAAGAAAATAACCTTAAAATGACCATTGTATCCAAAGCAGTCTACAAATTCAATGCAGTCCCTAAAAAGAAACAATAATATTCTTTGCAGAAATATTTTTAAAAATCCTAAAATTCCTGTGGAACCATTAAAGACTCTAAATAGGCAAAGCAATTCTGTGCAAAATTAACAATGCTGAAGGCATTACAATCATTGACTTTAAAATATAGTACAAAGCTATAGTAACCAAAACAGTATGCTATTGGTGTGAAAAGACACATAGACCAATGAGACAGAATAGAGAGCCCAGATATGAATCTACATAATTATAATCCACTGCTCTTGGCAAGGGTGCCAAGGACATATATTGGAAAAAGGACATCTTATGCAATAAATAGTGTTAAGAAATCTGTATGACTGTATGCAAAATAGTTAAACTAGACTCCTACCTCTAACAATGTACAAAAATCAACTCAAAAAGTATTAAAGGCTTAAATGTAAGATGCAAATAATCAGAAGAAGACACAGAGGATGTGCTTCAGAACATTGGTTTAGGCAACAATTTTATGGCTAAGATTTCAAAAACACAGCAACAGAAACAAAATTGACAAATGAGACTAATTTAACTAAAAAGTTTCTCTACAGCAAAGGAAATATTCAATAGAATGAAGAGACAATCTATAGAATAGAAGACAATACTTGCAAAGAATTCATCTGGTAAGACACTAATATCTAGAATATACTAGGCTCTCAGACATTTCAACAGTAAAAATGATAATAATAATAATCTTAATAAAAAATGAGTAAAGGACATAAATAGGCATTTCTCAAAAGAACATATACAAATGACTATCAAGGCATATAAAAAAAGTGTTCAACATCACTAATTGTCAGAGAAATGCAAATCAAAACCACAGTAAAATATCATCTTATCCCAGTTAGAATAAAATAACAAATGCTGGCAAGGTTGCATGGAAAACAAAACTCATGCACTGATGGTGAGAATGTAAATCAGTATAGCCACAATGGAAAACTGCATGGAGGTTACTCAAAAAACTAAAACTATTATATGCTGTTGAATCCCACTACTGGATATTTATCTAAAAAAAAATCATTATATAAAAGTTATACCAGCATTCCTATGTTTATTGTTGCACCATTCACAGTAGCAAAGATATGGAATCAACTTAAGTGTCCATCAGTGGATGAGTGCAGAAAGAAAATATGCTGTATATACACAATGGAATATTATTCAGCCATAAGAAAGGATAAAATTTTGTTATTTTCACTACCACAGATGGAACTGGAAGTTATTATGGTAGGCGTAATAAGCTATGTGCAGAAAGACAAATATTGCATGTTCTAATTCAAATGTGGGAGTTGGTCTCATTGAAGTAGAGAGTAGAGTCATTACAAATGACTGGGAAAGGTTTGGAGCACGAGATGAAGAGAAATTGGTTAATGGGTAAACAAATAAAGTTATTTGTAGCACAGTAGACTGACTATGGTCAATGATAATTTATTTTATATTTCAAAATAGCTAGTAATAAAAATTTGAAATGTTTCTAAAACAAAAAAAGATAATAAATATTTCAGGTGATGGGTGCCCTAGATATCCTCATTTAATAATTTAAATATTCTATGCCTGAATTTAGATATCATGTGTATTACATAAATATGTACAATCATTGTTTATCAATAAAAAAATTTTTTAAAGCCACCATACTGAAAAATATTAAATCAATTTGCTCCTAAAAATTCCAAATAGATGTCACATAATGGAATGTATAAACTTTTTACCCTTAATTTTACCAGAGTGGCTCTTTACAGAAAGGCTTTCTTGAGGCACTATTTACAATGAATTTGACTTTACTACTGAGGTTACCCAGGTGGATGTGCACATAAGATTCTTTAATAGATCGTATTTTCTAGCATTTGGCCTCTGACATAGTACAACTCAATTTTAGGTTATACTGTGCTTTAGGGCAGTTTAGGCCAGGTCTGGCTTGGATTAAATTTGTATTTTAAAATTTGAGCATTGATTTATTTTAAACTAAGGCCCATGTGATTGGAACATATTCCATGCTTCACAAGCCAAATCCAAAGTAGTGAAAGATTCATTTAGGAGGCTAGTAAGTGCGTCTATTTTTCCTGATTCAGAAATGCAAATTAATATATATATCACACACACACACACACACACATTTTACTAGATGTCTGGCCATTTTAATAGTATATAGTTTACTGTAATTCTGCTTGTGATATTATTATTGTGCATTTTTAAACGTTTGTGTGTTTTGAAATGGATTATTTAGCACCCTAAACCTTGTCCTGAGTTGCCTTGGAGTTGGCAAAATGCCTCATCTTTACTTGGATACCACTACTATCTGCCCACTTTGCCATACTTAAGGAATCCAGGTACTGTAATGACAGGGGCTCCTTTCTAAAGAGAACCCAGGTACCTGATCTGCCATGAAAGGGGTAAGAATTTATTAACCAGGTAGTTTCCTGGCTTCACTCAGTGCACTTTTGTTGAGTGGGTAGTAAAAACTATTGTCTATTTTTCCCTTTTCAAATTTTAGATTAATGAGACAAAAAGTTTTGCGTGAGACTGGCCTTGGTATATTGACTCTGGTGCATTTTTGGTACTTTGTGGTATGAATATTTATTGTTTGATCCCTTTGCTCTCAGAAATAGCCTTTTTTGTGCTGCTGTTCTCCTTTGTCTTTATCTTTGTGTCATTCTGTCATAAAAAGCAGCACCACAGGCTAGAACACAGGCCTAGAATCAAGCCTACTATTCATGCCATTCCTGCAGACTGCACAGTTTTGCAGCTCTGACTAGATCAGCGTCTGTTCAGAGAAACTTTGCTGCAGGCCCCTGAAATAAAAACAGAAAGAGATTCCCTTTGTGTCTTGCTTTGTTTCCTTGAGAGCTTGACTTGTGACCAAGTGGATGAACTCTGTCTTGGTCTCTGCCATCAAGAAGATGTAAATGTTTGGGTCACTTCAGGTCTCCAGTCTAAATGACTGAGATTGTGGGACATGTAAGGTTTTAAGCAGCACACTTTGTATTCTGCATGTGCCAAGTTGTTAGGAGGGTTTTATCTTAAAAGGTCTAATTCCTATAGGGCTTTTGGTGTCTTTTCTATGTTAAGTCTATTTCTTAAAGTGAATGTTGGAGGATCTTAGGGAATTCCCCATCTATACCCTCTTCAGGAACACCTTTTGCTTATATGGTAAAAACTTATTCTAAATTTGGAAAATTATCACATGGGCTTTCTGTGAGGAAGCTTATTTATTGTATTGAGTCACTATTGCAATTGAGAACATGACTGAAAATTCTAATTGTCAATGATCAGAAAATAGATCCTTTAAATTAGACTAACATTTCTAAATTAAAAAAAAATTGTAGATCTCTTATTCCAAACACTTAATATGATGATCAAATTTTTTAAAAGAACACATAATAATGTCATGGATAACCTTAAAAATTATCTTGCCTACATTAAAGAACAAAAACCTTTCCTAGAACCAAATTAAAATCTTTTACATGCTCAAACCGGCCACTTTGGATTCCATGAAGACTGCTCTATTTCACAGTCCAGTCATTAAAATTCCCACGGTGGCTTGGATTTACTTCCTGATCTAGAAATAAGTCCCTTTTGGTTTGATATGTGATTGTGACTGCTGTCACTTATTGATCCTTTGCTCTTCCAATGAAAGCTTTTGATTTCCTCACTTCTTCCACCTTTGGTTCATATAGGACTTCTGAATTTCTGTGTGTAGATGATCCACTAAGAAATTGAGTCCCTAGATAATATGACCAAAAAGATATGTGAGTTGTACTCCATTTGTAGCTAGCAAAACTTCCCTTTCCTTGAGCTGTATTTGGTGTGGTTCTGAATCTTGTGCAAAAGTCAAAGTATCAGCTGTTTGTCTCAGCTAAAGTCCGATAATAGAAGATTTAAAGAATTTTTTGAAAGAGCTCTAGGATTAAAATTCAGCCTTATTAAAAGTGAATAGCCAATATAAATATATATTTTTAAAGGTTCTTCTGCCTTTTTTTTTGTACCTGTTCTTGGAATTTTTTTCTAGTAGACTAAAACCTTTAAATAATGTGCTTAGTGCTTACTTCTGCTCATCTCCTTTCTTAAAAATGGTTCTCTTATTTGCTTTTACCCTACCCTTTTGAAACTGCTTTTGCAAAATTATGGCAGTAAGAGAAATCTGATATAGTTGACTCCACCTTGCCTTTAACCTTATCTGGACATAGGCCAAGATAATTTTGGGAGAAATTTAGTTTATAGTTCAACTTTGAAACAAGAATGATAATTCTTCTCTAAACTAATTCTTTCCCTGTTTGGGGGCTGAAACTGACTTTGTAAGACTATTGACATGCCACAAGATCAGGACTATGGTGGGGCTTAAATTCTGCTAAGCGATAGATGTAGTTCACATAATCTCTAACTGCTTGGGAGTCATGTGGCCAGATGTCATGGAATAAGCATAGTTTCTAAAATCCATTACTGCTCAGGAGTTATACGACCAGAAGTCACAAGATTTATGACTTCAGTTGCTCCTATAGATAACATCACTAACATAGACTCTAAGATTGACTTTTTGGAGATGATTTTTAGACAGTCCATGCCTGGACTTAGGACTTACGACTCAACTGGTCCTGTAGCCCCACCTAGAGGTGAACTTAGTGCACCAGGACCATTTTCCACAGTCTCATAATTTCATTACTAACCAATCAGCAGCAGCCATGCCCTAGCCCGGTCTACCCAACTGTCAATTAAGACCTGAACTTTGAGCCTTTGGGGAGACTGATTTGAGTAGTAACTCCATCTGTGATGTGGGTGGCCTTGCATCAGTTAAACTCTTTATTTACTGCAATGCCATAGTCTCAGTGGATTGGTTTTGTCTATGCAATGGGCAGGAAGAACTCATCAGGTGATTCCACATTCTTTTCTCTATGTTATCTTTGTTACCATATGAAAAGATCTAGAAAAGACCTGTAATAATTTAGACCTCTTAAGGAACACAGAAAAAGGTAGCACTTCACTCTTTTTCTGTGGTCATCTTTTTTCCTCGTGAGTTTCAAAAGTCATGGGAAAATTATTCTCATGTCTAAACTTCTGCTCTCTTTTGCAATTTGTTATTTGATTGCTTTGGCTTTTGGAGGGGTAGCAGGAAGTACTCTGCTCTGTGAGAAAACTTGACCTTGGAGTATGTGATGGCTAGGTAAGAGATTCAGTTTTAGAGGTGGCTGATGGTAGTTGCTTACAATAAGTGGTTATTACTATAGGAAGCTACTTATTTAATTGCATGTTTGTGTAAGAAAAGAGAAATGTCATGCATCTAGAGATTATGGAAAACTTACTACTGGGGATAAGACTCTCATGAAACATAGGCTGATCACAGAATAGGCTGATTGGTGTGGAGTTGCCTGCCAGCCTCAGGGAAATGTCCTTGCAGCAATGTGCACTGTGAAACCACTGCACTGTTTCATTCTACAGTGTTTTCCTCTTTTGGGAGATCCACGATTTGGTTTGGAAATGAGATCTTTAATTTGCAGTGATCTGTGGTCTGTCTTCCAGATGTGTCTGTTTCTCACATATTTCAATATTAAGCCCTGAAAATTGCATGCCTTCTTTCCCTGATTCTTTAAAGGGCTCCATGCTGAAGCTAGTAATCTAAGAAACAAGTAAAGTTACAAAGCCAAAATACAATTTTCTGATATTCAGCTGGCTTTATTGATACTCATTGCAAAAAAAATGTTTACATCTATAAAGGAACTTTCCAGTTATGAGACCATCTCCCTTTCTGCACCTAAACAATCAGGAACTTTTAGAGTGGGGAAGAATTCAGGTAAGAAACCTGATCTTTGTTTAGATAAAAGGTCTGTGCCTTTGAGATGTAAATTTTCTACCTTATTTTACCTAATAATCATCATGGCTTTGGAAATGTAAATTTATAATTTCTTAGCTAACAGTTATTTAGGGCATGGGACAGGGTAATCCAGAAATGAATAGTGTAAAGCTAGGAAGAGGAACTTTAAAGCTCACAAGTGAAAAATCTCAGAACTCTGTAGTATCTGTTTCTGTCTGTGTGTCTACATGTCTGTGTGTTTATATTTTTTTATGTAGGTGATGTTTCAATGCCAAAACATGTGAAAGATACCTACTTAATTGATTTTAAATAATAAGTGCTTAAATAAAATTTTTTTTTCATTCTTTCTTTTTTGAGACAGAGTCTCACTCTGTCACCTAGGCCGGAGCGCTGTGGCACAATCTTGACTCACTGCAACCTTTGCCTCCTGGGCTCATGTGTTAAACCAAATATTTTATCAAAAAACAAAAAATTACTCAAACTCCTTTTAGTTAATGTGACTGTAGTAATTTTTGGTATATAAAGATAAGATCATTAGTAAAAATAAAATTAAAATATCATCAGAATTTGATTTAGATACTTTTATCTAAGTCTATTGTTTATACACTGTATCTGATAGATGTTTTCAGATCAGAAAACTTGCTTTTTTAGTAGCTTTGATACTTGCTTAACTCATCTGTGAACTTGTGTCTTTGGATTTGAATCTTTAGGCCATGGTGCAGCCTAACTTCAGGCATTATTTCTTTTCTGCAGCACTGAATATGATACATAATTAAAATTTCTCACTTCCTAGGATTTTCACTATAATGAGGGCTACTAAGAGTTAACATTATAATTAATGTATGTAGTTATAACTAATAGATATAAAGAAACGATTCCCTACACAAAGTATATAAGAAAAGTAAAATGTGGACTTTTTCGGTAAAAACACTATAAAAAGTCATGGAGATAGAATTTTTGTTGAAGCTAAAGTAATTTTGCCTGGTTTAGAGGATTTTAAGTATTGTTTTATATTGAAGAAATAAAAAGAATGATGGGTAAAACTCAATGGTGTTTGAACAAGAGCAATCTCATCTTGAATAGGGGCTGAACAAAATAAGGCTGAGACGTACTGGGCATTTTCAGACAGGCCTTCTAAGTCACAGGATGAGACAGGAGGTTGGCACAACATGTGGGTCATAAAGACCTTGCTGATAAAACAGGTTGCAGAAAAGAAGCTGGCCAACACCTACTAAAATCAAGATGGTGATGAGAGTGACCTCTGTTTGCCCTCACTGCTACACTACACCAGCACCATGACAGTTTACAAATGCCATGACAACATCAGGAAGTTACCCTATGTGGTCTAAAAAGGGGACACATAAATAATCTACCCCTTGTTTGGCATATACTCCATAAATAACTAAAAATGGGCAACCAGCAGCCCTAGGGGCTGCTCTGCCTATCAAGTAGCTATTTTTTATTCCTTTACTTTCTTTAATAAACTTACTTTTGCTTTTCCCTGTGGACTCACCCTGAATTCTTCCTCGCCTGAGATCCAAGAACCCTCTCTTGGGGTCTGGATCTGGACCACTTTCTAGTAAAGAAACTAAAATGATACAGAAAATTGGGAAAAGAAAGAATAGAAAAAATCATAAAAGTTTATAAAAAATTTATTAAAATCTTATCATGGTCAAAGATTGACAGAGATTGGATAGATTTGTTTATAGTCTTTAACATTAATAATACACTAATGCAAATGTAAAATTTAGTTTTCTATTTTAAACAAAACTTTGATGTAGTATTAATAAGAAATAGTAAAATATATCTGTTTACCTCTTTAGTAACAGCAATAAAAAAGGAGAGAGAGAAACAGATTCATTTTGCCTCAGGTTGTCTTTATTAAGTTGTATGATTGTTTGAGAAACCAAATTTTCTTTCTATTAAAAGGGAAAAGATTTTGCTTTCTGAAATCTTTAACTTATTATTTTGGTAAAATGAATGACTATTTTACTGTGACCTGTGATGCCATGTTGTGATATCAAGTATTTTAAACCTTTGATATTTGACATACATTGCAAAATGAATATTTCAAGTTCAAAATTCAGTCTTTTGACTATAGAAAAAAAACTTTAGATATTGAGGACTGTGAAGTAAAAGAGAGACATATTTGAATTATTTGAAATGTTAAAATGATAAAGCATTATTAAATGTAAAATGCTTTATGACATTCTTTAGGTTATAGTTATATAAATGTGTTATTAACATATGATTTAAAATTGTATGAGATTCCTATAATTCAGATATGTCTTTATATATTCTACTAGCAGTAATTACTATCAATATTATATTGAGTTATTGTGTGCCACAGAAACAATCAAATTTTCTTCCAATTGTTTTTAACCATGGCTGTTCTGAGACTTTTGTCATCCATAGACAATTATTGCTTTACTTTAATTTTTTTTTTAAACACTGGTTTATAATCACAACAGTCCAAAATTTGCTTCCTTAGTGAAATGCATTAAAGGGATGCTGACCAGTATTCCTGAATTTACCTGAATTCTGGTAACTTTGGAAGCCATACCATAGAACTTAAAAAAAACAAACAAACAAAAAAAAAACACCTTTTTGCACTGATTGAAATGCTTATGATTTCCTGAGGGTTGCTAACCCAATATCAAGCAGAACCAGAGTTAATTACATAGGACTAAACTAATGACAGATGAAATAATTTTTCTATGACTTTTTGTTTGAAACATTATTAATTTTGTTTTTTGTTTTCCAGAGTCAAGATAACTTCTTTTCTTTTGAAATAGTTATAGCTTTACAAAATTGAACAAAGTATATTCTCTTGAGCAAAATCTGAAGCATATTTTTTCTCTCTACCTAATTTATCCAGAATTTAAAAATAATTTGAGTACGATAAATTTATGGTGATATAATAATTCAGATAAATTCAATATGACTCTATATTCTTTCATAAGAGAACATAATCATAAACACTGATTATTTTGCCAACACTGACAGGCATGGTTTATTTTCAAATATGACTGACTGTTTTAAGGAATTGAGGTTGACTTAATAAAACCAATAAAATCTCCCTAGAAAAACTGATCTGAAACAATGTCTATGCAATTTCTTTACAAAGTACCTGACCTGTAGTAAGTAAAGAATGTCATTTTCTGACAGGCCCAGGAACCTCATGTTATTTTGTCACCTCAGAAAGAGAGTAATTTACTCACTCAATTTATTCAACTATCTGCAAACACAGGTAAATCCTTGCCTACAATAACCTCCAGAGGCTTTTGAAATGTCTAATCTGATAATTTTTTTTTATAAAAAAGTATTAGAGCCTATATGTCCAATTACTATTCTTGCCATACTTGATGCAAATAATCAGGCCAAGTATAATAAGATTGAAACTTATTTTACAAATAAATTGATCCTACTATACTGTGCAACTGGAAGGATAGAACTGCACTTTAATAAAATGGAGACTTTTCTAGGAGGTAAGGTTTGGGAAGGGAAAATGAGGAGATCAGTTTGGAAAATGTTAAACATGAGACATCTATTACATATATCTAGGGAGATGGTGAGGTGGCAAAATACTCATCTAGAGTTCAGGAATAAGGTCTTGGCCAGACATAACCATTTTGGAATTATCAACATACAGATGATATTTAAAGACAGAATAGATGAGATTATAAATACACACAAGGTTGAATCCTGAGATGCTTCAATCAGGAAGCCAAAGATATGTAAAGAATTTAGTAAATGAGGTGCAAATGGAGTATTGAGTGAGTTCAAAGGCAAACCTCAAAGGGTTAGAAGACAGACCACAAATGGAGAAGTCAGTGAATTAGAAGACAAACCACAAAGGGCAGTGGCAATTATTGCTGGGAGAGAGAATTCTCAGCTCTGAAAAATGCTGATAATAATTCAAGCCAGGTGAAGACTGATGTAGCATTTAGGTTATTTATGACTTAGGGGGAGTAGTTTAGTTGGAGAAAAAAACCTGACAAGAGTGTACTGAAGAGAAAATGTGAAAAACGAACTAGAAAACAATACTGATAAATCTTTTTTGTAAAAATAGCACAGAAGTAGGGCAATATTAGGAAAAAGTAGGATCAAAAGAGACATTTTGGAAGATGGGAAAGTAGTAGCATCATTACATAATGGGGACATTTCTATTGAAAGGGAAAAGAGATACCCTTGTTAACACAAGAAGAGGAGGCAATCTGATACACAAGTGGAGGTGGGTCTTAAACATGGACACTTATCAGGATAGAACATGTGTTACCAGTGCTTTACTTAGATAGATATGGTCAAAAGAACTTTTGAAAGATTTCTTCTTTATTTTTGTCAGTGAAATAGGTTGAAGGTAGAGATAGAAATTTATATTTTAGAATTTCGAGAAAATAAATGAAGATGCAACATACTCAGAATGAAAAATGACAGATTAAAAATGACATATGATGTCTATGCAAAATAAAAGGTCTATTTAGGTTTTATGATTGTAAATGTAAAGTCAGCATGTTTAGGATCCCTGTAGATGCTGGATGTTAGACCTTTGTCAGATGCATACTTTAAAAAATTTTCTCCCATTCTGTAGGTTGTCTGTTCACTCTGTTGATAGTTTCCTTTGCTGTGTAGAAACTCTTTAGTTTAATTACATCCCACTTGTCAATTTTTACTTTTGATGCAATTGTTTTTAGCAACTTCATCACTAAATGTTTTCCCTTTCCTATGTCCAGAATGGTATTGCGTAGGTTGTCTTCCAGGGTTTTTATAGTTTTGGGTTTTACATTTAAGCCTTTAATCCATCTTAAGTTAATTTTTATATGGCTTTAGAAAGGGGTCCAGTTTTGGTCTTCTGCATATGGCTAGCCAATTATCCCAGGACAATTTATTGACTAGGGTGTCCTCCCCCATTACTTTGTTAGGTTTGTCAAACATCAGTTGGTTATAGGTGTGAGACCTTATTTCTGGACTCTACTTTGTTTCACTGGTCTATAGGTCTGTTTTTGTAACAGTACCATGCTATTTTAGTTACTTTAGCCCTGTAATGTAGTTTGAAATTAGGTAGCATGATGCGTCCAGCTTTGTTCTTTTTGCTTACAATTGCCGTGGCTATTCAGGCTCTTTTCTTATTCCATACAAATTTTTAAATAGTTTTTTTTCTAAATCTGTGAAGAATGTCACTGGTAGTTTAACAGAAATAGCATTGAATCTATGAATTGCTCAGGTTGCTCAGGGTAGTATGATCATTTTAATAATATTAATTCTTCCTATCCCCAAGCATGGAATGTTTTTCCATTTGTTTGTGTTGTCTCTGATTTCTTTGAGCAATATTTTGTAGTTCTTATTGAAGAGATTTTTCACCTTTCTTGTTAGTTCTATTCCTAGATATTTTGTTTATTTTTGTGGCAATTATGAATGGGATTGTATTCCTGATCTGGCTCTCGGCTTAACTGTTGTTGCTGTATAGGAATGCCAGTGATTTTTCATATTTATTTTTTTAAGAAAACAAATGATCCCATTAAAAAGTGGGTCAAGGACATGAACATGTACTTTTCAGAAGACAGTGTGGTAATACCTCAAATAACAAAAAACAGAAATATCATTTGACCCAGCTATTCCATTAGGGGATATATACCCAAAGAAATATATATACTATTATAAAGACACATGAATGCATATGTGCATTGCAGTACTATTCACAATAGAAATACATAAAATCAACTGAAATGCCCGTCAATGGTAGGCAGGACTTTTTAAAAAATGTGGTACATATATACCATGGAGTACTATGTAGCCATCAAAACAAAATTAATGTCCTTTGCAGGAACATGAATGGAGCTGGAGGCTATTATCCTTAGCAAACTAATGCAGGAACAGAAAACCAAAGACTGCATGTCTTCACTTATAAGTGGGAGCTAATTGATGAAACATATGGATACATAGAGGTGAACAACAGACACTGGAGCCTATCAGAGGGTGGGGCTTAGGAGAAGGGGGAGGATCAGGAAAATTAACTAATGTGTACTAGCTTAATACCTGGGTGACAAAATACTCTGTACAACAAGCCCTCATGACACAAATTTACCTATGTAACAAACTTTCACTCGTACCCCTGAACTTAAAAGTTAAAATAAAATAAAATTTTAAAGTCAGTATGATTGCAGGATTTTCTTTTTTCTTATTATTGCATTTTAGGTTTTGGGGTACATGTGAAGAACATGCAAGATTGTTGCATAGGTACACACATGGCAGTGTGATTTGCTGCCTTCCTCAACATCACCTATATCTGGCATTTCTCCCCATGCTATCTCTCTCCAAATCCCCACCCCCCGCTGTCCCTCCCCTATTTCCCCCCGACAGACTCCAGTGTGTGATGCTCCCCTCCCTGTGTCCATGTGTTCTCATTGTTCAACACCCACCCATGAGTGAGAACATGCGGTGTTTGATTTTCTGTTCTCGAGTCAGTTTGCTGAGAATTATGATTTCCAGGTTCATCCATGTCCCTACAAAGGACACAAACTCATCGTTTTTTATGGCTGTATACTACTCCATGGTATATATGTTCCACATTTTCCCTGTCCAGTCTATCATCAATGGGCATTTGGGTTGGTTCCAGGTCTTTGCTACTGTAAACAGTGCTGCAATGAACATTTGTGTGCATGTGTCCTTATAGTAGAACAATTTATAATCCTTTGGATATATACCCAGTAATGGGATTGCCAGGTCAAATGGAATTTCTATTTCTAGGTCCTTGAGGAATCGCCACACTGTCTTCCACAATGATTGAACTAATTTACACTTCCACCAACAGTGTAAAAGTGTTCCTATTTCTCCACATCCTCTCCAGCATCTGTTGTCTCCCTATTTTTTAATGATCGCCATTCTAACTGGCGTGAGATGGTATCTCAATGTAGTTTTGATTTGCATTTCTCTAATGACCAGTGATGATGAGCATTTTTTCATATGTTTGTTGGCCTCATGTATGTCTTCTTTTGTAAAGTGTCTGTTCATATCGTTTGCCCACTTTTGAATGGGCTTATTTGTTTTTTTCTTGTAAATCGGTTTTAGTTCTTTGTAGATTCTGGATATTAGCCTTTTGTCAGATGGGTAGATTGCAAAAATTTTTTCCCATTCTGTTAGTTGCCGATTCACTCTAAAGACTGTTTCTTTTGCTGTGCAGAAGCTATGGAGTTTGATTAGGTCCCATCTGTCTATTTTGGCTTTTGTTGCCAATGCTATTGGTGTTTTGGTCATGAAGTCCTTGCCTACACCTTTGTTCAGAATGGTTTTGCCTAGGTTTTCTTCTAGGGTTTTTATGGTGTTAGGTCTTATGTTTAAGTCTTTAATGGAGTTAATTTTAATGTAAGGTGTCAGGAAGTGGTCCAGTTTCTGCCTTCTGCACATGGCTAGCCAGTTTCCCCAACATCATTTATTAAACAGGGAATCCTTTCCCCATTGCTTGTTTTTGTCAGGTTTGTCAAAGATCAGATGGTTGTAGATGTGTGGTGTTGCCTCCGAGGCCTCTGTTCTGTTCCATAGGTCTATATCTCTGTTTGGGTACCAGTACCATGCTGTTTTGATTACTGTAGCCTTGCAGTATAGTTTGAAGTCTGGTAGTGTGATGCCTTCCACTTTATTCTTTTTGCTTAGAATTAACTTGGCTATGCAGGCTCTCTTTTGGTTCCATATGAAGTTTAAAGTGTTTTTTTCCAGTTCTGTGAAGGTCATTGGTAGCTTGATGGGGATAGCGTTGAATCTGTAAATTATTTTGGGCAGTATGGCCACTTTCATGATATTGATTCTTCCTACCTAACCATGAACATGGAATGTTTCTCCATCTATTTGTGTCTTCTCTTATTTTGTTGAGCAGTGGTTTGTAGTTCTCCTTGAAGAGGTCCTTTATGTTCCTTGTTAGTTTTATTCCTAGGTATTTTATTCTCTTTGTAGCAAATGTGAATGGCAGTTCATTCTTGATTTGGCTCTCTTTAAGTCTGTTATTGGTGTATAGGAATGCTTGTGATTTTTGCACATTGATTTTGTAGCCTGAGACTTTGCTGAAGTTGCTTATCAGTTTCAGGACATTTTGGGCTAAGATGATGGGGTCTTCTAAATATACAATCATGTCGTCTGCAAATAGAGACAATTTGACTTCCTCTTTTCCTATTTGAATACCCTTTATTTCTTTTCCTTGCCTGATTGCTCTGGCTAGAACTTCCAATACTGTATTGAATAGGAGTGGTGAGAGAGGGCAACCTTATCTAGTGCCAGATTTCAAAGGGAATGCTTCTAGTTTTTGCCCATTCAGTATGATATTGGCTGTTGGTTTGTCATAAGTAGCTTTTATTATTTTGAGATAAGTTCCATCAATATCTAGTTTGTTGAGGGTTTTTAGCATAAAAGGCTGTTGAATTTTGTCAAAGGCCTTCTCTGCATCAATTAATATAATCATGTGGTTTTTGTCTTTGGTTCTGTTTATGTGGTGAATTACGTTTATAGACTTGCATATGTTGAACCAGCCTTGCATCTCCGGGATGAAGCCTACTCGATCATGGTGGATAAGCTTTTTGATGTGCTATTGCAATCGGTTTGCCAGTATTTTATTGAAGATTTTTGCATCTATGTTCATCATGGATATTGGCCTGAAGTTTTCTTTTCTTGCTGAGTCTCTGCCAGGTTTTGGTATTAGGATGATGTTGGTCTCATAAAATGATTTGGGAAGGATCCCTTCTTTTTGGATTGTTTGAAATAGTTTCAGAAGGAATGGTACCAGCTCCTCTTTGTATGTCTGGTAGAATTCGGCTGTGAACTGATATGGACCTGGGCTTTTTTTGGGTGGTAGGCTTTTAATTGCTGCCTCAACTTTCAGACCTTGTTATTGGTCTATTCAGGGTTTCAACTTCTTCCTAGTTTAGCCTTGGGAGGATGCAAGTGTCCAGGAATTTATCCATTTCTTCCAGGTTTACTAGTTTATGTGCATAGAGTTGTTTGCGATAATCTCTAATGATGGTTTGTATTTCTGTGGAATCTGTGGTGATACCCCCTTTATCGTTTTTTATTACATCTATTTGATTATTCTCTCTTTTCTTTTTTATTAATCTGGCTAATGGTCTGTCTATTTTGTTGATCTTTTCAAAAAACCAGCTCCTGGATTTATTGATTTTTTGAAGGGATTTTTGTGT
>PVKP010029614.1:0-28821 GCA_004027715.1 Plecturocebus donacophilus
GTCACTTTTAAAATAGGTATAATGTGATGCTGAGAAAAATGTATGTTTTGTGGATTTGTGGGAGGAGAGTTCTGTAAATATTTGTTAAGTCTAGTTGTTCCAGGTCTGAGTTCAAGTCCTGGATATCCTTGTTGATTTTCTATCTCGTTGATCTGTGTAATATTGACAGTGTAGTGTTAAAGTCTCCCACTATTATTGTTTTTTTAATAGCTGAATTGTATTTCATTGTGTATATATACCGCATGGTTTTTTTATCCATTCATTTGTTGTTGGATGCTTAGGTTGATTCCACATCTTGGCTATTGTGAATAGTTCTGTAACAAACATAGGAGTGCAAATATCTCTTTGACATACTGATTTCATTTCCTTTAGGTACAACGTACCCAGTAGCGGGATTACTGGATCATATGGTAGCTCTATTTTTAACTTTTTGAGCAACCTCTATACTGTTTTCCAAATTTGCTGTACTAATTTACATTCCCACCTACAGTGGGTAAGAGATCTCTTGTTTACACATCCTCGCCAGCATTTGTTATCTTTTGTCTTTTGATAACAGCAGTGAGATGATATTTCATATGGATATGCAATTTTGCCAGCACCATTTATTGAAGAGATAGGCTTTTCCTCAGTGTGTGTTTTTGTCACCTTTGTTGAAAATCAGTTGGCTGTAAATGCATGGATTTATTTCTCGGCTCTCTATTCTGCTCCATTGTTCTGTGTGTCTGTTCTTATGCCAAATATCATGCTATTTCAGTTACTATAGCTTGGTAATATATTTTGAAGTTGAGCACAATTTATTCTTTGACCCATGCCTATGTAAAGTATACTATTTAGTTTCCACATACTTGTGAATATCAAAAATTTCTTTCTGTTATTGTGGTCAGAGAGTATACTTTGTATATTTTCATTTCTTTTGAATTTATTGAGACATGTTTTGTGTCCCAGCATATGGTCTGCCTTGCTAAATATTCTGTGTGCCTTTGAAAAGATTGTGCATTCTGCTGTTGTATAGAATATTCTATAAATGTCAATTGGGTCAACTTGATTTAGTATTGTTCAAGTCTTTTATATCCTTACTGATTTTCTGTCTTCCTGTTCCATCAACTATTGTGAGAGGGTTATTGAAATCTCTGACTGTAATTGTGGATTTCGTTATTGCTCCTTATCGTCCATTGCTGCTTTCTGGATCTTGAAATTTTGTTTTTCATAAAAAATATTGTTACGTCTTCCTAATGGATTTATCATTTTACCATTGTGAAGTGACTTTCTGTATTCCTAGTATTATTCTTTGCTCTGAAATGTACTTAGTCTGATACTAATGTAGTTTTCTTTTGATTAGTTTTAACATAGTATATTTTTCTATTTTTAACTTTTTTCTATTTATGTATTTATATTAAAATGCATTCTTTGTAAGTAGAAAGTAATTAGGTCTTGCTTTCTTATTCAATTTGACCATTGCTGCCTTTGAAATGGGGTTTTATTTACATTTATTAACATTCACATTTAATAATTATGAGTGTGGTTTTGCTTATTTCTATCATCTTGCTATTTATTTTCTATTTCTCCCACCAGTGTTTTACTTGCTTTTTCCTCTTTTAATGCCTTCTTTTGGATTAAATGTGTATATTTTTATGATTCTATTTTGCCTTCTTTGTTGGCTTATTGGCTATAACTCATTGTTTTGTTTTTTTAGTACTTGCTTTAGGGTTTATAGTATAATTTATCACCGTTTACTTTCAAGTAATATTTTACCTGTTCACATATATTATAAAAACTTTACATTAGTGCATTTCCAATTTTCCCCTCACAATCTTTTTGTTGGAGTCAATAAACTTCATCTCTAAGGGGCCAAATAAGTTTTTTCAGCTTTATGGGCCATACAGCATCTGTCACTACTCAACTTTGTAATTGTAAAACAGAAGGAATAACAGACAATATGAAGATGAATTGACATGACTATTTACCAATAGACCTTTATTTACAAAAATGGATGTTGAGCTGGATTTGTCCGACAGATCCCATACTTTGCTAACCTTTTCATTTTGCTCTTGTTTTCATATATTACACTATTACATCTATCAGAAACCCATGTTACATTATCATTATTGTTTTTGAAACAGCCATGTATCTTTTAAAGGGATTTAAATAATAAACATTAAAATAAATATATTTACCCATGAACTTACCATTTCCAGTGTTTTTCATTCTTTTGCGTAGATCCACGCTTATGTTTGGTATTATTTTCCTACTGCCTGAAGGACTTTATTTAACATTTCTTATAGTATGAGTCTGTTGGCAATGAATACTTTCAGCTTTTGTGTGTTTGAAAAACATCTCTTTTTATATCCTTCATTTTTGAAGGGCTTTTTTAGTGGATATAGAACTCTAGGTTGACAGTTTACCTCCCATATTTTAAAGATGTTGCTCCTCTGCCTTCTTACTTGCATTGTTTCTGATCTACTGTAATCTTTAGCGTTTTTCTCTTTACATAATGTATCTTTTCCTCTGGCTGCTTTTAAGATTTTTTTCTCTGTCATTGGCTTAGAGCAATTCAATTATGACATGCCTTGGTGTAGTTGTTTTTATATTTCTTTTGCTTGGGGATCATTGAGCTTCTTCGACGTGTTCGTCATTTTCTTTTTGTCACATCTCTCTTGCATTTTTTTGGCAAGAAGCTCCAATTACATACATATTACGTCAGTTGAAGGTGTCTGTTTGCTCTGTTTATTTATTTATTTATTTTTGTTTTTTTTTTAATCTCTGCGCTTCATTTTAAATAGTTTCTATAGCTATGTCTTTATTATTACTAATCTTTTGTTCCATAATGTCTAAACTGCAGTTAATCTCATCTTGTTATTTTTCATCTTGATCATTGTAATTTTCATGTCTAGACGAATCTTTTCTTCTATAATGCCTAATCTATAGTTAATCACATCTTGCTATTTTTCACATCTTGATCATTGTTGTTTTCACGTCTAGATGCTCAGTTGGGTCTTATAAAAAATCTAACATGTCTCTACTATAAGTTTTAACATATAGAACACAGTTGCAATGATTGTTTATATGTCTATGCTTAGTAATTTTAACATCTGCATCCATTTTAGGTTGTTTTCAATTGATGGATTTTTCTCCTTGCCATGGGTCACATTTTTCTGTTCCTTTGCATGTATGGTAATTTTTTCACTGGATGCCAGAAATTGTGAATTTTATCTTTCTGCCTGCTGGATATTTTTGTATTGCTATAAAATTCTTGAACTGTGTTCACAGTTAAGTTACTTGGAAACTGATCCTTTAAACTCTTAAGATTTGTTAGGTGAAACCACAGCAGTGTTTAGTTTAGGGCTAATTATTCTCCGCTACTCAGGCAAGACCCTTCTTGGTTCTGTACTCAATACCCATGAATTATAATGTTTTCCAGTCTTGTTTATAGGAATGTGTGCTAATTCCTGCCATGTGTGAGTTCCAAACGCTGTTACCTTTACTCATTTTGCAGGGCTGTTTCCTGGGCTTTGGGTAGTTTTCTCACATTCTGATGAGTATTTAAGGTAGACTCTCTGTATATCTCCTGAGTTCTCTGTGTAGCTCTCTCCTATCCAGTGAAGTATTCTGCAAATTGTAACTGTCTTGGTGTTCACAAAATCTCAGCTTTCTCTCCTAAAATTAGGTTGTCTTCCAGGTTCTACCTGGATTTCCCCTCCTTGCCTCATGACCTAGAAACTCTCTTAAAGCACTAAGATTGGGCATTTGCAGGTCTCACCTCTTTTGTGTCCCGTAACTCAGGTGTCACTGTTTTTGTTGCTTGATGTTCAGTGTTTCTAAAACCACTGTCTCATATACCTTGTTTAAATTTTTGGTTGTTTCAAGTGGGAGGGTAAATCCAGTCCTGGTTTTTCCATGTTGGCTTATAGCAGAGGAACCAACACTTTTTTTTTTTTTTGGTCATATGTAGTATAGTAAAAGTATTAAAAAACTTAACATACCCAGCACTGACAATGTTCTTGCATATATTATTGTTGACAATATAAATTGGTACAAACCTTTTGGAAAGAAACTCGGAAACACCTATTAAAATATTTTAAAATATTTCATCCCAGCATTTTGGAAGGCCAGGGTAGGAGGATCATTTGAGTCCACGAGTTTGAGACCAGCCTGGGCAACATGATGAGACCTGTCTCTACAAAAAATAAAAAATTAGCCTGGCATGGCAGTATGTGCCTGCTACTTGGGAAGCTGAGGAAAGACCATAGTTTGAGCCCGGGAGGTCAAGGCTACAGTGAGCTGTGTTAATGTCACTGCACTCTAGCCTGAGCAACAGAGCAAGACCCTGTCTCAATAAATATAAATGTGTGTGTATGTATATATACATATATTTCTACTCTATGATTAACTGATCTTCTTGAAGTATAGCATACAGAAATATAAATAAAAATGTTTTTTCATGATATCTTAATAACAAGGTTATGCATAATAAAGGAATATTGGTAAGAACTGAAGTAGCCAATAATAAATGCACAGGTAAAGTAGTAAATGATTATGTATTGTAGGATAATACATATCATATAGTAGGGGTCCCAAAGCCCTGGGTGATGAACTGGTACTGGCCACATAACAGGAAGTAAGTGGCTGGTGAGTGAGCAAAGTTTCATCTATATTTACAGCTGCACCCCATCACTTGCATTACCACCAGAGCTCCGCCTCCTGTCAGATCAGTGGCAGCATTAGAGTCTCATAGGAGCATGAACCCTATTGTGACCTGCACTTGCAAGGGATCTAGGTCGTACACTCCTTAAGAGAATCTAATGTCTGATAATCTGTTGCTGTCTCCCAACACCCCAGATGCGATCACCTATTTGCAGGAAAACAAGCTCAGGGCTCCCACTGATTCTACATTATGGTAAATTCTATATTTCATTATATATTACTATGTAATAATAATAGAAGCAAAGTTTACAATAAATATAATGTGCTTGAATCATCCTAAACTATCCCCCTGCAACCACCAACTGGTTTGTGGAAAAATTGTCTTCCATGAAACCCGTCCTTGGTGCCAAAAAGGTTGAAGACTACTGTTATATAGTATATAGTACATGGTTATAATATCTGTAAAGAGTATATCACAGTAAAAATAAATGCTTATAATAATTATAAATAAAATAGGTAATGAATAAAATAATAATTTGTGCTAATAGTAAAACCTAGAACCAAATATGTAAAAATATCATCACCAAATACAATCAAATGGTTGTATTTGGGAACCGGGTTTATGAGTAGGTTTTCATAATGAAGAAAAAACCTTGAAAAAGATTGTGATAATCTTAGGTTTGTGATACTTTAAAAAAGAAGCCAGTCTATTTAACTGTATATACAAAAGCAGGTTGATTTCAAGTTTAATGGAAGTTCTTAACGAGTAAACTTAGTAATTTTACTTAAGTTAACCAGGCAGCACTTAGCAATTGGCAATCACTACTACATGGGGATAGCTTGGAAGGAGTTAAGTAACTAAGAATTTTTGAGCTGTGAAAAGTCACTAATGCAGGTGGATAACTGCCAGGAGTTTTAGTGGTTTAGAAACTAGGTTTAGGAGTCAGGCATGCTGTTAAAATTTTTGCTTTGCCACTTCTCAGCTGAAACCTTAGACAAATTACTTAACTTCTCTGAACTGTAGTTTCCTCACTTACAAAATGGATATAATAATGATGCCTGTGGCTGGGCGTGGTGTTTCACACCTGTAATCCCAACACTTTGGGAGACTGAGGTGGGAGGATCGCTTGAGCCCACGAGTTCGAGAGCAGCATGGGCAATGTGGTGAATCCCCATGTCTACAAAAAATACAAAAATTAGCCATGTGGTGGTGCAAACTTATAGTTGGTGCAAACTTATAGTCTCAGCTACTTGGGAGGCTGAGGTGGGAGGATCATTTGAGCCTGGGAGGCTGAGGCTGCAGTGAGCTGTGATTGTGCCACTGTACTCCAGCCTGAGCAACAGAGGAAGACCTGGTCTCAAAAAAAAAAAAAAATGCCTGCTTCACAAGACTCTTGTGAAATTAAGAGAGTTAATTTACCTTTAATACTAGGTGTCATTCTTTGAGTACTTACTATGTGCTGCAAGCTCTTTCAGGTGTTGTACTTATATTAACTAATTCTAATCCTCTCAATATTCCTATCAGGTGGGCAGCATTGTCATCCCTAGTTTTCAGATGAGGAAACAGAGGAACAGAGAAGTTAAGTACTTGCCCAAAGCCACATAGTTATTAAGTGGCAGAGGGGTAGAAGCAGAAAGGCCTAAATTAGGAGGTTACTGTAGTCATCCAGAAAAAATAGTGACTTGAATTAAGGTTATGGCAGTGGAGATGTTAGTAATGTGAACAGAAGTTCTCTGAAAAGGAATTTGGAGCAAAGAGACTTCATTCCAGTGAACAGTTGGCAAACAGAGGACATATGGATTTTGGTGTAAAATGAAAGTGTGTTCCAGAGAACAAAGAGAGAGTTTGTGTGTGTGTGTTTTTGAGTCAGGGTCTCACTCTGTTTCCCAGGCTGGAGTGCAATGGCATGATCATAGCTCGCTCAGCCTCAAACTCCTGGGCTCAAGGGATCCTCCCACCTCAGCCTTCCCAGTAGCTGGGATTGCAGGTACATGCCACCATGCCTGGTTAAATATTTAATTTTTTTGTAGAGATGAAGAGGACCTTGCCAAGGCTGATCTTGAACTCCTGGGCTCAAGCAATCCTCCTGCTTTGGCCTCCCAAAGTGTTGGGATTACAGGCATGAGCCACTGCACCTGGTAAGTTTGTGTTTCTTCATTTATTTTATTATTGTCAATATTTTAAATATTCAGAGTACATGTGCAGGATGTGCAGGTTTGATACATAGGTAAACGTGTGCCATGGCAGTTTGCTGCACCTATCAACCCATCACCTAGGTATTAAGCCCAACATGCATTAGCTCTTTTCCCTAATTCTCTCCCCACCCACCCTCCCTTGACAGGCCCCAGTGGGTGTTGTTCCCCTCCATGTGTTCTCATTGTTCAGCTCCCATTTATAAGTGAGAACACACAGTGTTTGGTTTTCTGTTTCTGCATTAGTTTGCTGAGGATAATGGCTTTCAGCTTCATCCATGCCCCTGCAAGTTTGTGGTTTTTTAAATTATTTTTTATTTTTTTGAGACAAAGTCTTGCTCTGTGACCCAGGCTGGAGAGCAGTGGCTTGATCATGGCTCACTGCCACCTGAAACTCCTGGGCTCAAGCTAACCTCCTGCCTCAGCCTCCCAAGTAGCTGGGACTATAGGTGCACACCACGATGCCTGGCTATTTTATTTCTTTTGTAAATGGAGGGATTTCACCATGTTGATCAGTCTGGTTTCCAACTCCTGCACTTAAGTGATCCTCCCACCTTGGTCTCCCAAAGTGCTAGGATAATAGGAATGAGCCACGATGCCTGTTGAGTTTGTCTGTCATAGCAAAAATTCCAGCCAAGGTTCCCAATAAGGTCTGTTTATGGAAATGAAGGATTCAAACTTGCCTAGTTCTGATTGATTGGTTGACACAGTCAAGTGCTGATTGGTTGAGACAACTGATTCCTGATTGTCCAGAGCAGGTGAATTCTGATTGGTTGGTTTCCAAGTTCCAATCTAGAAGTCTGTCAGACTATTCTTTCAAACAGTGTGGGGAGGGGTAATCTGTCTGCAGTTTATCTTGGCACCAACAATAGAAACTAGTTTGGCTTGACTGTAGAAAGTGAGGTCCTGTGATACTTTCTGAGAACAGCGTAAGTGATTGCTCTCTCACCAGCCATGGTCACCTGGTTCTGTTTTAATTCACCTCAGTTAACCACAAGGAGTCCATTTTATCTGTTACTAAGAATTTAAGGACATACTGTAACAGAGGTCAAACAGTATGGTGCATTCATGTTTGTAGTTTTGCTACCCTCTCAGAAGACTATCGCTTACCACCAGTAGAAGAAGCCATTGGCAGCTAAGAAAATTTTAAGCTCTTCTGAAACTTTATGTATGTGTCCTGAAATAAAAGGTTTTAATCTAAGTAGAGGTGTTTAAATAGCAGGTTTTATTAAGAAGTGCTTTGAGATATACAGTATGGAAGAGGTAGATGAGTTCATCAAGAAGAACCTAGTCTTTTACTAATTAATACCTTAGAATTATCTACTCCATTATTTAATGACTAGGGTTAACTGTTTTAATAAAGATACTTTTAAAACCATAAAAGAGGGGAAAATTATATTAGTCTTCTACCTTAATTACACCTGGCAGTGTGAAACATGAGAACATAACAACCAATGTATTTTTTCCTACTTGTGGAATCATACCATAAATGTAGACAATGTACTTAAGCAAAAATAAGTATCCTCTTGAAGGTTATCATTGCCAACCTAAACCTGTAATGTAAGTGAAAGCTGGAATTTCTGACTGCCTCACCAAAACAAAACACATTTAAAATATTCTGCAATATTTGTTCACATATTCTCTACTAATAGGCTATTTAGGGTCATGAATGTAGCCCATGGTAAAGAAGAAGCAAATCTTGTCACCAAATAGAAAAATTGGATTTTGGCCAGGCGCAGTGGCTCACTCCTGTAATTCCAGCACTTTGGGAGGCTGAGGTGGGCAGATCATGAGGTCAGGAGTTCAAGACCAGCCGGGCCAACATAGTGAAACCCTGTCTCTACTAAAAGCACAAAAAATTAGCCAGGCGTGGTGGTGGGCATCTGTAATCCCAGCTACTTGGGAGGCTGAGGCAAGAGAATCGCTTAAACCCGGGAGGCGGAGATTGCAGTGAGCCGAGATAACACCATTGCACTCCAGCCAGGGTGACAGTATGAGCTCCAATTCAAAAACAAATAAATATTTAAAAAATTGGGTTTTAGGGTCATGTGTGACCCTGTTATGTTTAGTGTTAGGTTTACAGATTTAGACTTTAAAATAAATTTCATCATTCACCAAATGAAACAAACGAGGCTTTGTGGCTGGGCACAGTAGTTCACTCCTATAGTCCCAGCAGTTTTTGAGTCTGATATAGTCAGATCGCCTGAGCTCAGGAGTTTGAGACCAGGCTGGGAAACCTGGTGAAACCCCAGCTCTACAAAAAGTACAAAAATTATCCGGGTTTGGTGGTGGGTGCTTGTAGCCCCAGCTACTTGGGAGGCTAAGGTGGGAGAATGGCTTGAGCCCTAGAGGCGGAGATTGCAGTGAGCCGCTGAGATTGCACTACTGTACTCCAGCCTGGGTGACCAAGCCAGACCCTGTCTCAGAAAACCCCCCAAAAGCAAAACAAAGAAAACTCTTGTAATTTGGGTGCACTGCCATTAGGCGATGCCTCATAGCAGTCCAACAGAAATCCATGTCATAAGTTTATTAGATTGAGGAAGATAAACTAAAAAACTCAAACTTGTAAACCAGTCAACTTTACATAAAGTAAATGCTATATAGAATGATGAAGATTGAAGCCAATTTTAAAGTAAAAAAACATGGTTAGACTTTCATAGATGCCCAACTGGATTCTTCAACATTTCATTCCAATCTTCTTTTTTTTTCCCCTTCTATTGCCCAGGCTAGAGTGCAGTGTAGTAACTAGGGCTTACTCAGCCTGGAACTTCTAGGCTCAAGAGATCCTCCCATCTCAGCCTCCTGAGTAACTGGGACTACAGGTGTACATCACTGTTCCTGGCTAATTTGTTATTTATTTATTTGTTGTGGAGATAGGATTTCACTATGTTGCCAGGGCTGGTCTTGAACTCCTGAGCTCAAGGATCCTCTCTCCTCCACCTCACAAACTTAGGATTACAGGCATGAGCCTCCACACTTGCCCCCAACCTTCATCTTGTACACTTTATTATGCCTGCTTAAAGGCAGAATGATAAATACTTAGGTTTTACTTTTAGGAATTTGGATTTTACTTGAAAAGACCCTATTTCATTTTTCTGTCTCTCATATTACAAGAAGAGGAAGATATAAAAGACACACTTGCCCAAAAAGGTATGTGTCATGGTGTTAGACTGTTTTGTGTTGTTATAACAGAATATCTGAGACTGGGTAAATTTTTTTTTTTTTTAGAGATAGGGTCTCGCTATGTTGCCCAGGCTGGTCTCGAACTCCTGGCCTCAATCCTCCCACCTTAGACTCCCAAAGCACTAGCATTTTAGGTGTGAGCCGTCAAGCCCAGTCGACACTGGATAATTTATAAAGAAAAGAGGTTTATTTAGCTCATGGTTTTACAAGTGGAGCTAAATACGAGAAGCATGGTGCTGACATCTGCTTGGCTTCTGGTGAGGGCCAAGTGATAGGCCAAAACATAGCAGAGAAGGTCAAGGGGAAATGGTAGTGGGAAGAAGAGAACCAAAAAGGAGGAAGAAAATTGCTCTATAACAACCTGCTCTCTCTGGAACTATTCCAGTCTCAAGAGACTGAAAATGCACTTCCACCAAAAACAGCACCAAGACATTCATGAAAGTTCTGCCCCATGACCCAAACACCTCCCAGTAGGCCCCCTACCTCCCAACACCACCACATTTGGTATCAAATTTCAACATGAGTTTCTGAGGGGGCAAATCATCTCCAAACCAGGTGTTTTTCCATGTTTATACATCATAGCCGGAGTGTTTCCATGCTTATATATGAAGAGTAGATTTTCCAATGTAATCCTAAGGAAGATTAAAAATTTTCCTCAACATTATGTTTTCTAATTGGACATAACAAGTTTACAGTAATTTGGTGTGATGTTTTACTTACTTTCCTTTGACCAAGCTAAACTAGCAAAATTAAACAATCTGCATTTTTACATACTACTCTAATAAGAAAACTCTTCAAAATTTCTAACAGACCCACGCCACTTACACAACAGACATTTAAGACATATTTTACAGAAGGATTTGGAGCATATATTTAAATAAATTTAATGATATCAGGTTAAAATACTAGAAACACAGAGGTCAAAATCTGGGATTGCATTACAGGCAGTAAGCAGAAATTGGAGTCAGGTTACCTGTTTATAGAGAAACACAATGGTTAGGGGAGGCGGGAACTTGGGGTGAATTGACAAGGTTATAATCTCAACAGTATTACTAAAGGAAGTGCCTATTAGTGCTAGTAGCACAACAGTATAGAAGAATTTAAGAACTGCCATGCTGTTAACTCGTGTTCCACTCAGATAGGTGTCCTATTGGCAAAATGAACCTAGAACCATTGAAAATAATCATTAATATGCTAGTCACTTAATATAATTATCTCATATAATTCTTACTACAATCCTAAGGATAGCTAAGAATGTTATGATCTCTGGTTTATAGATGAGGAATCTGAGACTTTGAGAGGCTAAGTCACTTGTCTAACATCCCACGTTTTTAAAATGTCAGGGCAGAGGTTTTAACTGAGATGGAGGATAATAGTGCTTGCTGACATCAACATTGAAGACTAGGTATGTAACAGCTTCTTTTAAGTAATACTGATCATGCATACATTTGTCCAAATGCTTTTTGTGTTAATCAATATTAACTTTGGGATTAATGAGTTTGTTAGGATTGGTTAAAGTAGGACAAAGGATTAACTGCAAAGGCAGAATTCAGAACTGATAGGTGAAGGAGGATCAGAGATGCTGTATATAGTATTTTGTAAATTATGCTAAAATACATTAATATATAGTCCTTTACAAGACCCCATGAAGGGACAGGGATTTTGGAAGAGACCGAAGATCAAGTTACTAGATAGAGGAGGGCCAAGTGAGTTTCCTCCTCCTTCTTATCCCTAATCATTTTATATGCATTTCTCAAGGCTTTCTCTAATTCAAGACTGTGCTGAGATTGGAATGAGCAGAACCACACATCTCATTCCAGCTGCAGCTCACTCCAATAGTTTAGTATGGGATAAACCAACATGTTTTCTCAGGTTTTTGATACATGTATTGATGACAACCAACATTTCACTTTTTCCCCTAAAGTTAACATTTAATTGAGCTGATGTTTTCAAAAGAATAGACTACAGAGATTTTCATGTTTCTTTCCTGGGTTTTGATCCAGATTTTGAAAAATTCATAATATACTTTGAGCTATTTAATCTCCAAGTTTGTTGCCTTTTTTCTGAATCCTGTGCTAAAGCATATCTCACATATGGTTTGTTTACAGATTAGTAAGAACATCCTGTACTTTAGCCCAGTAATCTTGACCTTCAATAGAATTTGTAGCTTTGGACATTAGGTTATGCCTTTCTTTCTCCATATATTAATAAGTGTTTGTTTAGAATAGCAGTACTATAAACTGGCCTGGAATTTCAGAAATCCTCTCTAGAGTTCTTTTGAACAGAAATTATATTTGGAGTCTGCCAGTGATTTAATAGAGGCTGTATGTTTTGTTCAAAACTCCCCTATTTTCCCCCCGTTCTCTTTGTATAATCTTTGGTATATGTCATATAGTTGGTGACTTACCAACATACATTTTGTAAGTTTGGCTTGGATAATTCTGACTGCTGGCTGTAGTTCAACCAATTACCAATGTGTCATTTCAGGGATTGCACTGGAGTGGTAACCAGTGTAAAATATCCTCTAGTATAGACTGCAGCAAAAAAATTCATACAATATGTCAGATATGTCTTTACCTACAATTATCAAGAAATTTACTGATTTTTTTCCTTGGCTTCCTACATTTTGAATGTTCTTTATTATTTTAGTTTTTGAAGGAGTACAGGTGTAGTAAAGAGATGAACACTTATTGAGTGTTCAGTGCTATAGTATTAAGTGGCATGGAGAGTTTCTGGCATAGAGTAATTGCTCCTTAAATTCTTATTAAATGAATGAATGAATGTCAGGTATTATGACTGTCACTTTATATGTATAACTTTATTATTCTTACAACAATCATATGTGAGGTATGTACTATTTTCCTTCACCTATAAAATGGAAGAATAATAGTACCTACTTTACAAGGTTGTTATGAGGATTGATTGACAAATATATACAAAGCAGTCCCTGGCAAGTAGCAAACACTTTATAAATATTATTATTATTTTCTATTGTTACTTATGAAGACACTTAAGTCTTGAGCTTTTAAGCCATTTTCCCAAGTATTACACAGGGAGTTAAAGTTCAGAATAAATTTCTAAACTTTATGCCCTCTCTTCTAATTCTTTTGGCCATGGTATTCTTGTCAAAGAGCCCTACAAAATGTTATTTTGTCTGTTTTTCATGTATACATAGCTTACTTAATAAGCGTTCCATTTTTTAACTTAGATTATCTTTCAGCTTTTTGAAAAATTATTTTCCTTCTTAAATTTGGCTGTACATGCCCTTTTTCACTGGATAGGAATCCTGATAGGACATATTTTTCCTGGAGTCCAATATATTGTTTTAAATAATTGCAAACATTTTCATTGGCTAATTATTAAAATATTTTCTTTTGTAATCTTTTCTCTAACTAATGAACTTAGTGTCCTTTTTATCCGTCTTAATTCTGAAGTTCTCAGTTAATTATTAATTATTATTTAATAATTTGATTTAAGGTATAAGGAAGATGAAGCATAAGGTGCAACATGCCTTTTTGACATTGGTGTGTTTTAATAATTTATTTCACTTGCTGATTCACTATACAGAGCCTGATTGTTTTCTTTCTTCTGGGTCACACATATGGTGAATGTAATTTCTCATGACATAATCATTTTAGTTAACCAGTATAGCCACAACGCAATTTAGACAAGTTGTAATTCTTTCTTGTATTCTTTTAGAAAGTAGAGCCTATGCCAGATACACTTTTTTGAAGTGAAGATTTCTCTTTTAAAAAGAGACTGTTGACACATTGCTCAAATTGAAATGGATGTAGAAGAGATACGTAGGGTACTCAAATTAATGGTAACTGAACATATCCAAGCATTCTGATTGTTTAATTCAGCAACTTTACTGAATACTGGTGAAAAATATTTGAATGACTGTGATTGAGAGTGGAGAGGGTAGTGGGTAAAGGAATGGCAGTGGCCTAAATGGTTGGGTGATAAACCTGGCTACTTTTGGGGTTAAATTATGGAGGCCTGCAATGCCTGATAAAGGACTTTGGACTTTTTTCTCTATGTCCTCTACATTAAAAATGTCTTCAGTTTCTGGGAATGAACTCCGAAAATTCAAGATTGATTGGCTTCATAATATCCAGGGTTAAATCTTCAGAATTCCATCTAAAAACAAAACCTGTATTTCAGAAATAACCTTTAAGACTGTTTGATGATCAAAGAGATTTTCATCAGCCAATACTGACACGATGAGAAGAAACTAGAGATATTTTGGAGATCTTGGCACAACTTCAAAGAGTGATAGAACAGAATGTGGATAACTCTTCCAAGTTTTGGAAGGCAACAGTCTGGCTGAGACTTACATACATTGAAATGAGAGACTTCCTTGAAAACATTTTACAAATCTTTTCCTATTTTGGAATTCTAAACTATGGAGAAATTCATATATGCTCAAAACTCAACACTGCAATCATTTTCTTCCCCAGATGACTCCCCAGTGTTTCTCTAACACTGGTAAAGGATTCCTGAAGCATTTGGAGTAAGCTTCTCAATAAACTGCCCCATAGCCCTCCTAAGTGCTGTTTCTGTATATTCTGAAACGAATTCCTTTCATCCGTAGCTCGCATATTTGTTTCTGTTTTGCAGAACGTTAACAGTGTAGCAACTTAGAGATTTGGGGACATACAGCACAGATGACCTGTAGTTCGCCGCGTGTCGCTTCGCAAGATTTTGGTACCCAAAGCAACAGAACCGGGATTTAGCATCCTTCTTCTTATCATACATTTCTTAAAGCAAGCGTTCTGCACTTTCAAACATCATCTCTTCGCTATCCAACACCTCCTCCCAGCCCGCCCCCTCGTTCCTTCCCACCCTCTACCTCGCCCACGCCCCCCCACCCCGCCCCCAGCCTGCGCATGCGTCCTAAGACATCCTACACTCGCGGCACAGGCTGACAGTATTGTCGGGGGCTATTCTCTCTCCCAGGAACATGGCGGCGAGTCAGGGAGGAGGTGGTAACAGTGGGGGCGGCGGTTGTGCTGGAGGTGGAAGTAGTGGTGGCGGTGGCGCGGCCGGAGGGGGAGGCGGCGGCGGGACCCTGGTGGTCCCCATCCCGGTACCGACTCTTTTCGGTCAGCCGTTCCCCAACGGGCCGCAGTGGAACCCGGGGAGCCTGCAGCCTCAGCACACTGTGAGGAGCCTGGACCGGGCCCTGGAGGAGGCGGGCAACTCCGGCATCCTGAGCCTCAGTGGTCGGAAACTCCGAGACTTCCCGGGCAGCAGCTACGACCTGACGGACACCACCCAAGCAGGTGACAGGACGGGGGGAGGGGAAGCTGGCTGTGAAGGAGGAGGTGCCGGCAGTGGGTGGCTGCGTGGCTGCGTTGTTGGACTCTGTAGGTTTGGGTGGGTGCGCGGGGGCTGCCAGACAAAGTCGGGGCAGCCAGTTCTGAACGTGAGGGGCGAAGCATGCAATATGGGAGGGGAGGAATGCTGCCTGAAGGATGTATGGTAACCGGTGGGGTGTTAGGGGTGAAAGAGCATCATTGTTAAAGCGAGTTTCCCCAGTTTGGGTGGGAGGGAGGTATTGACACCTTCCTTAATGCACTTCTTTCAACTCTCCTGGATCTTCCCATCTTTCCTGGAAAACCAAACCAAATCATACCAAACCAAACATAAAAATAATAATCTCTACATATTCCTTAAAGGCATACGTGCCTGCAAGAATGGCATATCCATTTTCAGAGTACAGCAGCAGGATTGCCATGGTTTTTCCATCTGGTTTAATCATCCTAGGATATTCTTGGCTTCTTTCTTGTCACGTATGCCTTTAAACACTGAGATTTTTCTTTTTCCTGTTGTTGAGAAGGTAGTGGTGGTTAAATTAGTATTGCTGCAGTGGCAAATTAAATCATCAATCACTTACATGTCTGCTTACTAGAAGAAAGCTAATCCTTGTTTTGAGTTATCATAGAGTCTTAATTTTTATAGTGGAAAGCCAACAATTTTAAGGGTATTTTTGAGAAAAAATTAACTCCATTCCTTATGGAGTTGTAGATTAAAGACTTATCATTTTGGATGAAAAATTGGTTATTGTAATGTTCTTCATATACTCTCTGGTAGTCTTTGTTGTGGCTGGCATTTTTTGTTAGGAACACAGTCTCATAAACCAGTGCTGGATTTTTTAGACGTGTTTAGATTTGATTAAAGGTTTTTTTTTTTTTTTTTTTTTTGCTTTTCATAATCTTTAAGTGTGTTATTTATGTCTGTTTTCATCTGCTTTGCTGAAATAAATCCTGCACAAAGTTATTTTAATAGATGTCCTGATTTTGAAACAATATGGTAAGTTAATTCACCCATAATGAGGAGTAGTAAAAGACCTGTTATTTTTAGAACAAGACAATTTCAGTTTTATTCAGTTTTTAGATCTTAAATCCAGGTATTTATGTTGGAACAAGGTGGGGAGAGGAGGAAAACCTAAAATTGAAGCTTTCTACCCAGTGATTCTTTTAGGAATTATCCTAATAACTATGAATATGTAATCGACCACTGATTTTGTATTTTGTAAAGCATGTTTGAGTATTTACTTCTTCACTCTGAACAGATTTCCAAAATAATATGTTCACATATTCATGACTGTTAGTAAGATATGCAACTTGATGTGTTCTTCAGAGGCTTCAAGAAAAACAGTTTCAGACTGCATCATTATAGTGATTTTTTTCTTTTCTTCTTCTTCTTTTTTTTTTGCTTATTGTTCTTTATAACTTATAAAGGGTTCTTCTACCTGCGGGACAAAGTTTAAGCATCCTAGCTTGGCATTCAGAGCTTTCATTGTTGGGCTTCAATTTATTGTTGCAATCTTATACCCCAAAATGCTCCCACACAGAATCCTCTCTTTCAACTAGGTTAACTCTCTGTCTCTCAAATATATTTTGTGCATTTCTGCCTCATTTTTGTACAAGATCATCTGTATGCTTGGGATTTCCCTCTTTTCTCCATCTATTTAATTTTATTCAAGCCCTAGCTCTTCCAAGAAGTTGTCTCCAACTCCCTTAGTCCACAGGAATCTCCTGTTTCTTTGAATTCCCATGGCACTCATTGTCTTTACCACTTACTTGGCAGTGCTGGCTTTATTTTCTTTTTTATGTTTCTGTGTTGCTGTTTCTTAGAAGAAATAGAGCCCCTTTAAAGGCAGAGTGTAAGCCGTATACTTGTTCAGTCTTCTCATTTATTGTATTTGATAATATTTCTCATAAATATGAATATCATTTGATGCAGTTCCAAGCTTTGGCTTTTAAGCCTTCAGTTGGTTTTCTGAGGTAAGCTTCAACACAAAGCAGAAACCTATCTGTTCATGGTAAACATTCATTTGTCGTAAGCTTCATTTTACTTTTTCTCTTCAATTGCATGAGTGTTTCTTGTGGGAACACTTCAAAAATCAGAGTAAACAAGATCTGTGCTGCTCTTTTTTTTTCATTTAAATTAGATATCTTTGAGTAACTCATTTGTCATTTGTGTTTTGACAAAATTTAGCCATTAAAATTTTAGGGGCAGTATTTTTGAATGTAAAGAGACCATTATTTATTATGTGTAAATGAAGGCAGGTACATTTGAGTTGAGGAAAAATAGAGCTAGAGCATGTTTGAGATTATACATACATATGTACATACACACACATACATACAGAAACACACATACAGTATATTCTCTATTTGATGAAAATGATCTGTTTGGTGATATTGTTATACTTAAAATGACTCTTAGTGGGATAATGTTTCAAAACCAAACTGATTAGTTAGACAAGCATATAATGGTTTATTGCATTAGGAAGAGACAGGAGGAAAGGAAAATAGCTAAGAAGTGGTTACTAGAGGTGGTGAGAATCTGGGTGAAACAAGATTGAATAAGGAGAAATTGAAATGCAAAAAGTGGGGAAGGTTTTTGCCTTAAGATGAAATAGATGCCTGGTTCTCCACCCTGGCTGCACATTACAATTGCAAGGGAGATTTTTTTTTTTTTTTAACCTTGCCTGGATCCCACCCTAGACCAATTAAATCAGAATCTCAGGGGCCAGAGAACATAAGAAAAAAAAAAATCTTCCCAGGTGATTCTAATGTGCACTCAGGGCTGAGAAACCCTACAATGGTTTATTTTTTAAGCACTCAAGAAATATTTGTTCCTTGAGTGAATGAGAACATTGATAAAAGTTTAGTTATTAACCTTAAAACCACTTGTCAGGAGAGTCAAAACCAAAACTAGGAGCCAGGTACTCAAGAATTGTTTCAGATTGTTTGATAAATTTACATGAAGAAAATGGTGCCCCTCAAACATATAGCAGCAAATTCTTTTCTCTGCTAACAGGCTTGCTATGAGGAAAAATGGATTGTAGGCAGCTGTTAGCAGAGTTTATCTTTGGTGTCTTTTTACCTCTCTCCGCATTTCTGGCGTCTGTTCTTCACTTGCCTCCTCCCTTTGTCCCCATCATGCTTTTCTCCTTTCTCTTTCTTTCTTCAGCCTCATTCCCCTTACTTTATTGAAATGGAACTCAGGTAAATGTTTATGGCAGCCTCTCTAGGAGATTAACATTTAAAAGGGGGAGTTTGGTAATTTAGTTGAATCTCCAATTGGTGACTGGAGATTCATGACCTTTTTGAGTAGATCTCCCTTCCAGATACTCCTTGATTAAAATTTTCACTCACATAAGGACATAAAACAGGGATCAGAAAGTTGGTAACCCATTTCAATAAAGTAGCTGACTCTTGCTGTAATGTCTTCTCTGAGATGGTCTGTAAGTAGATTTGACAAGATGAAGGGGAATTGCATAGAACTTTTTGGTTGCTCAGGACACTGTGATAATTTGTTGACTTGAAAGTGAATTAAATGGTTACCCAAACAAATCCTGAAACCTTGCATAGTTGACGCTGTTACCAGTGCTACAAATAAGTGGATATGTTTCAGCCTACTTGCAGCTGCTCCCTCTGCTTCTTTATACCTGTTTATGTACATGATCAGTAGGTCTGTAAAACAGATTTAGGAATTCTTACATCAGACTGTGCCGTGTCCTGGATAATCACGTGTTTTCCTGTAAACCAGGAGTCAACTCTAGTATTTCCTACACGTGCGGGTTCACCTTTTCAACTGTAGGACATGGTGCATTGTATCAGGTTATAAAATGGAGCCAGATAAACACAGCATTTGGTTTTATTAGGTGAAGGTCCTCTCAATGCATTTAGTGGAATGAGCTCATGATTGTGATTTTGTGGCATTATTCAAATTTCTGCCTTATTTTGTGTAATAAATATCTTCTTGAAAAATCAACTGTGAAGCACATTTTTGACAGTTGACTCATATTTTAGTTGCTATAAATTGAATCTGAATTACTGAACCTTGTAGTGATTTATTCAGTATATAGTTATCCCTTAATTTCTTTCATTTAAAATAAAATGTTATCTTTAATTGAAGGGTACATTCATCATTAAGATAATACCAATTATATAACTCTTTATAAATTTCTAAGTACTTTCATATATATTTTCATACATATTATCCTATTGTATTCTAATAATAACCCTGTAAGCTTGGCAGAGTACACAGTAATTGCTCCTTGAGATTGGGAGAGGTTAAGTGATTTGTCCAAAGTTAAATGGTGAGTCTGGCAGAGTCTGTGGGTCAGAGCCTAGGCTTTTCAACTCCAGAGCTATCCTAGCGTTATTTCCACTGTAATATATTCTCTCTTTTTAAAAAAAGCTATTATTAAACACCGTGCCAATAAATAGTTTATTTATTCTGAAAATTCAATGCTTATTTAACTTCATAGGTTATATGGTTTTTATTTGTGGTGTGGTGTGTTTTGTTTTGTGTGTATTTGCATAGCTATCATGCCTTTCTTTCTTATGGTTTTAGAATAGATTCATTAAGCAAGCATTTATTGAACTTCCAACTTTGGAAACATGATTATGGCTAATAGAAAGAGACATGGTTTTTGTTCTTAAAGGTTTTATAAAATAGTCAAGTGTGTACAGTAATATAACCATTAGAAAAGAATTTCATTATTATATATAACAGTATCCAAAATAGTATAATTCAATACACTGTACAAATAAGAGATATGAAGCTGTGGCATAAGGCTTAATTTTGGATGAATTAATTTAGTTTGAGAAAGCTTCCTGAAAAGTTAGTTTAGGTATTTGTTGCATGACAGGTATGAGAACAGAAGTGGTTGATTGGGATGTTTTAAAATTGGGGTTAGTGGAATACTTTTGCTTAAGGTTTAAATATAATATTTCAATTTATATTATTTGTGATATAAATTCTGATGCGTTTATTTGGCATAAATGTAGACAAGATCCAGAACCTCATTGAGAACATAAGAAGTATTTCTAGGGACATTTACTACAAATAAAAATAATTGAAGACTTATAAAATTTATTTACTGGGAGGTGGCATTTGTTTAAGTTCCAAGGCACACAGTGAAACTTTGCAAAAGAGGCATATTGTTCTCCCAGCCCAACCTAGCAGCCCACCCTGTGAAATGCCTTAACTGCATGATACCCACCTCCCCATTCTGCAGAGACTGGTTATCATCATGACCTAGAAAGTGAAATCTTTTAGTTTTCTCTTTTTCTCTACACTTTGGGTGAATTTGGGTCCTTCTTAAAACATTGTAATACTCTTATAATCAGTTATCTGAAAAATTTCAAAGAGGGTTGTCTACTTCTCTTTTATAGAAAAAAATACCTTACATGCCAGGGAACCATTTAATGTAATAAAAGAAAACTGTATAAGCCAGTTTAATAGCAACATAAATTTATGTTTACTCTCAATTTCAACTAGTGCATTTAATCTGCTAAAGGTCAAACTGTAATTTTTAATCTTTACATTTCTCTTGTTTCATGTAAATTGATAACATTCCATTAAGAAACAGTATACCCATCAATGGACTGTAATGGATAATTCAACAGTGGATACTTTCTAATGTATTTTTTTATATCCAATTTTTTTAAGGAAAAGTTTTTTCCAAATACAAAAGTAAGTTCTTTCCTTTTCATGGTCACTTGATTCTGTGTAGTCTTTTATAATTTGTGATAATGTTGTCACTTTATTTTTAAATCAATTACTTGTCTCAGTAGAATATTAGAGATTCAAGGTGACAGGAGATAGACATAAGATAACTGTGACATAAACTTTTCTTTGAATCATATGGAGACTAACCAATTCTAGAACATTTGTGAATTTGGATTTCACTCAGAAATGGCTTTTTGTTAACGGTTATGTTCCTAAGAGAATCTAGTATGTGTAGTCTAGAGTTTTTCACTTTTTAAAAAAATAATTGAAATATGTAAATCCTTAGTACTTTGAGCTAATTGGTTGGGGATGTCTATGTCAAAGGAAAATAATTACATTGAAAAGTATTTGTGAATTACAAATAGTAAATTAAACATAGGTAACTGTGTCCTTAAACTGCCTTAATGAGTATGTAAGAATAGATTTGTCATATTGATATTTTGTAAAGGTTGTAAAGTTGCAGTTTTCAGTGAGTTAGTGATTTCATAATGGTTTAAAATAAGAACTCATATACTTATTATATCCTAGATCAGTAGTTTTCAATGTGGGGAAGGGTAGAGTTGGAGAGGTTTCCTCCAGGGGATATTTGGCAGTATCTGGAGACTTTTTTTCTTTTTTTTAAGACAGGGTCTCGCTATGTTGCCCTGGCTATGTTGCCTGGGCTGGAATATAGTAACTGTTCACAGACTCTAACTCTGGGGCTCAAGTGATCTCCTGCCTCAGCCTGCTGCGTAGCTTGGACTATAGGCCCACACCACCATGCCTGGCTGAAGACATTTTTTATCACAATTTAGGGGTTGCTACTGACATCTAGTGGGTAGAGGCAAGGGATGCTGCCAAGCATCCTACAGGGAAAAGGACAGCCCCATACAACAAAGACTTACCTTGTCTAAATGCCCATGGTGCCAAGGTTGAGAAACCCTGGGTTAGAGTAAGATAAATGAAAAGTGCAGCATAGGTTCAAAGGAGAAATGATATTTGATTGGGTTGTTGGAACAGCAGAGGTGGGCTTTATACAGAAGTTGGAGGATTGGCCTTTAAAGAGGAGGCCTCAGATTTTATAGTTATGGCTTAGACAGAGGAAACCACATCTCAGAGTCTCCTCAAACTCAGCTTGTCAAATAATGAAGTCCTATTACTCACTCTAGGCCCCCTTGTCACCCAGATCTAAGATTTGAGAGTTATTCTCCAGTCTTCCCTTTCCCTCACCCTCTATATCTAGTGAGGGACTAAGGCCTGTTGGACATAACTCTTTGAATAGCTTTCCAATCAGTTTCCTTCCTATCTATTCACAATGTCATTCTTCAGATTCTCCTCAATTCCTTGTCTTTAACTGGTCCTGTCAATAGTTTACTAAATGATCTCTCTGCCTCAAGTTTTCTTCAACTTCAATTAGTTAGCCTTTCACACTGTAGCTAAACCATTCTTTCCAATGTGCAATTCTGCTTGTCACATGTACTAAAACACCAGTAGCCAGTTTTCAAACAATGTTTCAGAATCTTATTTACTTATTCCTTGTTTTGAACATTAAAAAAACTAATATATATACTATGCTTTATTTAACTGTGGTAATTTTTATATTTTATTAGTTAAAATTAAGTTGCTAAGATTCATCCAAATTGTTTAAAACTGTAGTTTATTATTTTGAATGACTGTGTTATCTTTCATCATGTGACTATACCACCCTTTATTTATTCCCTTTCTCACTGATAGCCATTTTCATTCCCCCCTCACTTTTCCCCCTATTCTCTTGGGAATAGCACTACTATCAACATTATTATACATGTCTCTTGTACTTGTGCAAAGATTTCTCTTGTGTATAATGGTTGGAAATGGAATTGCTGGGTTATATGGTATGTCAGTGTTCAAACTGGTTTATAATTTCTGTTTCCATTGACATGTATAGGAGATCCTATGACTCTGTGTGCCCTCCAAAACAGTATTTTCAGATTTAAAAAATTTCGCCAAGTGTGTTTAAAGTGGTATTTTGATGAATTCTTTCTTGATTTACATTCCCCTGATCACCAGTGGTGTTAACTTTTCTTCAGATGTCTATTGGTCATGTGTCTTTCCTGTACTGTGAAATAACTTTTCATTTATTTTTACCCATTTTCTTGTCTATATATATATATATATATATAATTCTATGAGTTAAAAAAATACTCCTTATACATCATTTGTCTGTTTTGTATATTTTGAATGTCTTCTTGTTTATAACTTGCCTTTTTGATTTTTGAGGGGTGTTTTGCTGGACAAATTTATAAATTTTAATACAGCCAAATTTATCAGTCTTAAATTTTATAGTCAATGATTATTGTGTCCTGTTTAAGAATATGTAAAATATATTCATCTACATTTTTTTACTAAGAGTTTTAGTTTTGTTTTGGTATTAAAAATTGAATCATATGGATTCAATTTTTAAATATAGTGTGAGGTAGAGGTCCATGTTCATGTTTTTACATATGGGTTATCTTTTTTCCGATCCTTTTTTTTTTTTTTAAATCTGTATTCAATATATCAGATATATGGTTTGCAAATACTTCTTTCCTATTCTATTGGTTCATCTACTTTGAAACACAAAATTAAAACATTTTGATATCACCCATTTTATCTATTTTTTTCTTATGTTGCTTGTGCTTTTTGTGTCACGTCTAAGGAAGCATTGCCTAACTCACGGTCAGAAAGATTTATCCTTATGTATTCTGAGTTTTATAGTTTTAGCTCTTTCATTTTTTACATTTAGCTTTACTGCTTATTTAAGTTGATTTTTGTGTGTCATGTAAGATCAAGATCCAATTTCATTCTTTGACATGTGGATATCCAGTTTTCCTAGCACCATTTTTTGAAAAGATCATTTTTTCTTCATCTAATTGCCTTGTCACTCTTGTTTAAAATCAGTTGACCATAAATGTAAAGGCTTATTTCTGGACTCTCAATTGTATTTCATTGATTTATATTTCTGTTCTTAATACCACACCATACTGATTATTGTAGCTGTGTAGTAAGTTTTGTAATTGGGAAATGTGAACTTGCAACATGTTTTTCAAGATTTTTGAGGCTATTCTGGCACCCTTGCATTTTCATATGAATTTCAGGTTCAGCTACTCAATTTTTTTTGGAAAATGTAGAATGCAAGTTGGGATTTTGAAAAGGATTGTGTGAATCATTAATTTGGGGGAATTTTGTCGTCTTACCAATATCAAGTTGTCTAATCCGTGAATAGGAGATGTCTTTTCATCTACTTATATCTTCGTTAATTTCTTTCAACATTGTTTTATAGTTTTCCTAAGTATTATTTATGCTATTGTAATTGAAATTTAAAAAATTTAGTTTTTGGATTGTTCATTGCTACTGTGTAGAATTACAATTGATTTTTATAAGTGATCATTTATCCTTCAACCTTGCTGAACTTGTTTATTCTAGTAGTTTTTTAAATGGATTCATTAGGATTTTCTATGTCATGTCATCTGCAAATAGAGATAGTTTCACTTCCTTTCAAATCTGAAGCCCTTTATTTCTGTTTCTTGCCCAGTTTTTCTTTTTAGAACTTCTAGTTTCAATAATGTTAAGCAGATGCTGTGAAAGTGGACATACTTGTTTTGTTCTTGAATTTAGGGGGAATACATTCAGTCTTTCACCATTAAATATAATGATAGCTCTGGTTTTTTTTTGGTAAATGATCTTTATCAGGTGGAAGAAATTCCCTTTCATACCTAGCTTTTCAATGTTTTTATTATAAAGGGGTGTTGGATTTTTGTCAAAGGCTTTTTCTGTTCTATTGAGTTAAACATATGGTTTTTGTCTTTTATTTTATTTTTTATTATTTTATTTTATTTTTTATTTTATTTTATTTTATTTTATTTTTTTTGGGTTTTGTTTTTTTTGAGGGGGACAGAGTCCTACCTGCACTTCAGTTTAGTCTCATACTGCCTTGGACCTCTATATTCCAGTCTGTCAAACTATAACATGTGTTGCTTATTGAAAGTATCATGCTGTTCCATGTCTCAGGGTTTTTTCTTTTGTTAATATCCTTTTTCTGCTTTCCACCTCTTGAACTCCTGTTGATTCTTTGTATCCCACATAAGGCCTTTATCTTTTTCCCCTTTCCCCTCATCTTCTACATACAGTGATTATTCTATACCTCTATTCTAGTCACTGTGATTTAGTATTGCAGTGAATATATTTTCTTCACCCTAGCATGCACCATCAATTTAATAACTTTACTGACAAACACCACTACAGTAAATTCATACACAGATTTCAGAAATGTTAGCATTAGAAGAAAATATGCATTGTTGAGTTAAAGAAATATGGGTTATTTGTTTGCACTTCTCTTTTTATTGGATTTGGAGTTATTTGAGTATAGTGACTCTGTTGCCACTCCAGTAGCTAGTAGTACAGTGTGTGGTACATAGCAATTGTTTACCATGTTTTGTTCAATTAAGTATGCTTCTTTCCATGGGTGCCTTTTTGGGTCCCTGCACAATTTGTCCCTTTGCTTTTTATGTTTTCCACTACTTCAAAAATATATACCCTGTTTTCCAGGGTATACATTTGAACCTTTCATTATTTCCCTGATTTCTGTTTTTATTGTCTTGTTATTTTTAAAAATAAAAAAAATTAGGAAGGAAAAAGAAATAGCTTGTTATTGCTTCATAAGCAGAGATATGAGTATTAAACTTTAACAGTTTGGAAATTTTCTATAGTTTTCATATATTCTTATACTATGCCACTAGATATCTTTTTATTTAAGAGTAGCTGGCTGTTTAAAAACATTTATAGTGGCTATTCATTAAAATTGATTTAAAAGTACTGTTTATGATGTTAAATAAGTTTGACATTGAAAATACTAAATTACAAAATGTTTTAAGGATTAATATGTTCATTTAACAAATTATATTTTGAAAATCATATTTGTAGATGAAGTCCAGGAAAAATTGAAAGATAAATGGACATTTGATGATTAGGTTTAGGAGTTTTCTCAGTAGTATAGCTCTAAATTATTTAAAATTGTGTTTTAGCATGTCTTGGTCTTACTTTGTCCTCTTACTGTCTGCTCACCTCCATTTGCCACAGGCAAAGTTAAGATCCCAGGATCTGTTACCTTTCACTTATGAAATTTATCATCCTTAGCAGAATCAGAGCTTAAAGGCACTCACAACAGCTCTCTGTATTCACTACTTCTTCTCTTGCAAAAAGCCTCATCACCTAATGAATGACTAAATTTTCTCATGTTTATCAATATAATATTGTTGCCTTAAACATCTATCTATCATAGTCTATTGTGTACTCTTCTTCTACATTGTTCTTTCTGAACATTTTCCTTATGCCACTGTTCCACTGAAGAAAAATATATGGAGGCACCATAATTTATTTAACCATTCCTCTATCGTTAGATGTTTAAGTTACTGTTTAATATGAATAAACAACTAGGTGCAATTGTGCTCTTGGTTTTTACATTGCTTTCTCCTTAGAAAAATTTAAACTTCTTTAGGACAGATAATGCATTCTATATATAAATTCTTGATAGTGTTTGGTTCAATGATATGACTCTCTACAATAGTTTATAATAGATGCTTGTCTAATTTTTGAACTTTAAATTATGGGAAATAGTGTTACAATTTTATATACTGACTTTCTATACTATTTGTGTGTAGGAGAGTTGCTCTGCCGTGGTGCCTTGGTGATCTTGCATGTTCCCACATAGGCCTCATAGGCAAGGTTCAACCACAATCTGTCTCAAGTCTTGGGGGAATACTCTGTGATCCTTTTTGGTACATGGCAAGATAGACTTGTGAGGAGCTGTCACAAGGCCATTTCTTATCCACCTCTCTGTCTTGTAGGAGGCTGCCTCAAGGCAGCTTATTGTCTCCTATTTTTATTCTGGTGAGGCATGGGACTTTCCTTCAGGCACTGTTGTGACTATAAAATGACATAGCTGCAGTCTAAGGTTGACTCCTCAAGAACAGAGCAACCCACTGTGGTGTTGTCTTTCATTTAGTCCCTCCAGTTTGGGTTTGTCCTGTAGGATAAGGGACATGGGGAATTTACACCATGCTGATCATGCTTTGTCTGTCTGTGTTAGTAATAAACTGTCTGAATCCATTTGGTCTTACTGGCAGCTGCCACCGTGCTTGACCATTTAATGTAAACAAATGGGATTTTTTTTTTGGACCAGTTTGAGGAATTTGTCATTACTTTTTATTTGGTCAATTTACTGTAAACTGTTTTTAATTTCAGGATCCAATGTTTAATACTTTGCTATTAAATAGCTCAAGTAAGGATGGTCCTTGCTCTCTAAATACAGTATTGTTTTAGGGGGTTCAGCATGCAGATATAAAATTAGTCTTAATCTGGATAAATCAAAGATAAAGCAATTCGTTTTATTTAGTACAGTGGCTTACAGTTGGTTTTTTTCTCCCTCTCTTCTCAAGGACTACTTTTGTTTTGCAATCTGAAGTCTGCTTAAGTTGTCCTGGAGAGTCAGTTTGATGCAGACCTTTCTCATATTATATTAGACTTTCCTTTCTCATGCAGTAGAAAGGTACTAAGGTATCTTAACATGCAAATAAAATGTATATTGTATACACAGATCTACTTGATTTTCAGTGGCTGGTTGACCTTGACCTAGGCAGAAAGATCAAAGTCAAACTGTTAGCAGTGGAGGGTGTCCAGGTTCTTGGCATTTTGAAAAAAGAATTGGACAAAATTCCATCTTGAATTCTTTCCTTGCACAAAGCAAAGAAAGCAAGATACATGTTTTGCCATTGCTTACTTCATTAGTCAGACTAATCATAACAATTCAGATGTTAGGTTTTTTTTTTTTTTTTTTTGCTTTAAAAAATAAGTTACATGAAAGCATGATTTTGTTTAGTTAATTAATTAATTCATTTACTTTTTAATTTTTTGAGACAGGGTTTCCCTCTGTTGCTCAGGCTGGAGTGCAATGGTCCAATTTCGGCTCACTGCAACCCCATAAAAAAACTAGGTGAAGGATATGAACAGATACTTCTCAAAAGAGGACATGTTTGTGGCAAGGAAACATAAGAAAAAAGCTCATCATCACTGGTCATTAGAGAAATGCAAATCGAAACCATAATGAGATAACCATCTTATGCCAGTTAGAATGGCGATCATTAAAAAGTCTGGAAACAACAGATGTTGGAGAGGATGTGGAGAAATAGGAATGCCTTTACACTGTTGGTGGGAGTGTAAATTAGTTCAACCATTGTGGAAGACAGTGTGGCGATTCCTCAAGGGTCTAGAACCAGAAATACCATTTGACCCAGCAATCCCATTACTGGGTATATACCCTAAGGATTATAAATCATTCTACTATAAAGACACATGCACATGTATGTTTATTGCAGCACTGGTCACAATAGCAAAGACTTGTAACCAATCCTAATACCCATCAATGATAGAAAATGTGGCACATACACACCATGGAGTACTATGCAGACATAAAAAAGGATAAGTTCATTTCCTTTGCAGGGACATGGTTGAAGCCGGAAACCATGATTTTCAGCAAACTAACACAGGAACAGAAAACCAAACACTGCATGTTGTCACTCATAAGTGGGAGTTGAACAATGAGAACACATGGACACAGGGAGGGAAACAGCACACACAGGGGCCTGTTGGGGGATTGGGGGTAAGGGGAGGGAGAGTATTAGGACAAATATTTCATGCATGCAGGGCTTAAAACCTGGATGACAGGTTGATAGGTGCAGCAACACCATGGCACATGTATACCTATGTAGCAAA
>PVKP010029615.1:0-28842 GCA_004027715.1 Plecturocebus donacophilus
ATATTTTCCACTTACCGAGTATTATTTCAAAATGTAAAGCCATATAGATAGGTTATTATTTGGTGCTACATCTGTCATTACTGCAGTTGGGTTCCAGCAGTTTGAAAAAGGATTTTTCAGAAATGGCTTTCACTTGTACTCAGTGGCTTATAGCAGCGGTCCCCAACCTTTTTGGCACCAGGAACTGGTTTCATAGAAGAGAGTTTTTCCACGGACTGGCAGGGAGAGGGTGTGTAGGGGGATGGTTTTGGGACGAAACTGTTCCACCTCATATCATCAGTCATTAGATTCTCATAAAGAGTGCACAACCTAGATTCCTTGCCGATGCAATTCACGATAGGGTTTGCTCTCCTATGAGAATCTAATGCCCTCATTGATCTGACAGGAGGCGGAGCTCAGGCAGTAATGTTTGCTAGCTCCCCAGCCAGTGTGGCTCAGTTCCTAACAGGTCATGAACCAGTAACCACCCATAGCCTGGGGGTTGGGAACCCCTGGCTTACAGGGTCTTTGGATGCTTGCTTGCCACAGGTATGTCACTTAAGTGGGTGTAATGAATGACTGATGTAATTTTGACTCAAAGTGAACATATCATTTTAATTGCGAAGCATGTAAATAAATAAATGAGATTTCCGCTGTCTCTAGTACTATATACGTAAAACTAGAGGCTTTGCAAAATTACCAAGAGAAGATCCTGTTTGATGTGCCTTTGGTTTAGCACGGGTGAAGCAGACATGTGAGATATAGAATGAATGGGAGGCCTTCATGCTTACTATGTGGAAGGTGGTAGTTGGTCACAATGGTCAGTTCCACAGGCCTCCAGGCCATTGGTGATACACTACCACTGTTGCTATAATTCTTAAAAGTCATTTTATGTGCATAATTCTTAAAAGTTATTTTATGTGGCGCTCCTTCCTACCAACCCCCCCAACACATAGCCCCATCGCTTCCAAGAACTAAGAAATTCTTAGCACTTACCACCATCTGACATATATTTATTCATTTATTGATTGATTACTTTACTGCCATTAGTATATAAGCTCGATGATAATAGGAATTTTGTCCACTATTGTATATTTCTAACTCCTAAGACATTATTGGCATATTATAGTATGCAGTTAGTACTAGAATAAATGGGATTTCTATTTGTTCTTAGAGAAGGTTGCAAAGCTTCATGAAGATGGAATATAAAGATTCTCATTGTTCTAAGTGCTTTGGAAACATGGAACAGAACTTGTGTTTTCTGAGTGAGGGAGACTGTGGCAGAGTCTAACTGCAATCTGTTATTCCCTGTGAGTGGGCAGAATTGAAAAATTTTTAAGAGAAGATATGAAAAATCTGGATTCCTATTTAATTTTTAGACATGGGCTTGACTAATAATGAATAACTTTAACCTGCCTACAGGGAAGGCTTTTTCCCTGTTACCCTTAATTCTGTCTCCTGGATCTTAAGAGTGAAAAATGGGCCTTGGTTTCGCTTACAAATCCACAAATATTTATGCTGTCATATGAAGACATGTGTAAGGCACTATGTCACACATTGTGGAAGATACAAAGAGATAGAGGTTTCCTGATAATTTAACAAAGTTGAGAATGAGTGTTATTGATTAAAACAAAAATGGGACATTTAGGTTATAGTTGAGACTGTGTGCATGTTTTTTAAATGTGAAATGTTTTTGGACACAGAGGTGAAAAATTCTAATGTCTCTAACTCTCCAGATCTTAGATTGATTTTTCTGAGAAGAAGTTTGTGAATTAATTGCATACAGATTTTCCTTGAGGTTAAGAAATTAGATGAATTTCCCAGGGTGAAAAAGGAGCAGAGATGATTGTTAAAAAATGATCATGGGTAGGGTGGTGAGAAGACAAAGTAGGCAGAACAGAAGCATGTTTGTGTTTTAAGGAAGCTGAGAAAGAACTAGAATATAGCAATCATAAAAGGAAAATCCAGATATACTATGAATAGCTGCCACTGGTTGTATATTAATTTCTTAGCTACGTGTAAACTTTTATTAGGGTGCTTATAACTAAGTTGATATATAATTTGTCATACAAACTTGGGTCACTTTTAAGAATGAAAGGATGTGCTATCTCAATGGGACACTGGGACAACAGGTGTGAACCAGGACTGTTCCAGCACAAAACCAGGACTGTTGGTCATTCCTAACTAATGATGTACTTTTCTCCAGACTTAGTCCCAATTCCTTTAACTTCTCCAGATAATTTTTTTCCCTATATAGTACTCTAATCTGTACTTGCAGAGCTTCTCAATCATTGGTTTCTTTTTCCCAGTCTTGTTGGAATTAAAGGAGAATTTTTCTGCCCCTACCCTGGACTGTTTGGGTTCACAGCATTGGTGGAGGTAAGTAGTACTCCTTATGTACTGTTAGTTGACTTTTATTTTGCTTAGGAAATGAGGTTTTTGTATATTTCTGATCCAATACTAGATTGTTTTTTTGAGAGTCCTGATTATATTTAACTGAACTAATGAACTCTTAGTAAGTTCTTAGCATGTAATACAAAAAGGTGTTTGTAATTTTGGCATTTGCTCTTAAATTACTTGATACTTAATATGTTTTCTTTCCTATAGGTGGGGTTGTCATTATGAAACTTAAGATCTTCAAAGAAGAGAATGTAATTTATACCATGGATATGTTATTTTTTCATGTTGGAGCACTGTAATACTTTTGTTTTCTTATTAAGTTTAAATAAAATTTTTAATTCTTATATTGAGTGATGAGTTTTTATTCCATTAAATAGCTTTTTATCTTTCTGATAAATTAAAAATTGACATAGAAGTAATACATCTTTGAGGTGGTACTTTAACCAAAATAAGATTTTCTTCATCCCTTACAGTAATCCTTATTTGGAATCCGGATGGGCTTAAGGTGTCTAGGTTTGGAGAATCACCACTTTAGAATACTAGAATGCAATCCTAAACCATCTCAGATTTAAGAATGCGATTTACAGATGAGCCTGAATGCATGTGTGTTCTTGCCAGGGTCCTATTGTTCCTCTGTAAGTCTGCCATCTAGTGGTAGGAATGCAGAGTTTACCAGACTGCCAAGGAAAAGCTCTAGGTTTACATTTTCTTATATTAAGAAGGCTTATGTAGTAATTTAAAACATTTTGATAATCAGAGGAGGGGGGAGGAACAACTCACTTGAAAATACAAGTCAGTGGCAGTGAAGTCTGAGAGTATTCCAAGAGTACATGTTTTTCTGTGGAGCATTTTCATGACTTAAACTTTCCACTTTTGTTCTAAGAGTTTTTCTATTTATGACATTAGTGGGTAAAGAGACAAATAATAATTTTAAGAGACAGTAGGTTGGAGTGATTTGAAAAATATGTTTTGAGTGTTGATAAAAAATTTTAGGGCAATTACATAATGACTCCATTTAAAACAATTTAGTTTGTACTTTTAAAATTAAAATTTGGACAGTTCAGTAAATTTGGCTTCGGTTCAGTCATGACTTAAGAGGCTAAGATTCAGACATATATTAATATATAATATCTTAGGGGTTTGCTTTTTGTGTACCCAGCTCTATCTGAATTCTTTTTTCTTTACATATTCCCTTTTCAGTTCCTCATCTTTCCTCTGCCACAGATAAAAAGGATGTCAGTCCTTTCTCTGCTAGGAAAATGCCTTTTAAAAAATATCTTCTATGTTCTGTTCTTGAAGTCGAGGCTTTTTATTGAGGCAGTTCATAATATTCTATTGGCAAGAGGAATATGGGGTGGTATAAACTCGGAAAAGCAATTGTGCTACTCCCTAGATTGCTAATACTTTTTTTCCCCAAATTATCGCTGTACTAAAACTTTGATTAATAGAATATTGTTGCTTTCTACAGGTGTCTTCTAAGTTACATTTTGTTTATTAATATTAATTTAATATACATTTAAAATGTATCCTGCTAGGTGCTGGGAATATCAGAATGAAGAAGACATGATACTACCTTTAATGAGCTCTCTCATGGGAGAGACTGATATATGAGCTAGTAATTGTAATGAAGTGTGAAAGGTGCTGTAACTGGTATGATGAGTTAAGAGAGTATGAAATTGAAACCAGGGAAAATTTGCTTTCCCCTCGAAAATATCACTAGATCTTTATGCTATCTCTGAATCCTGCATGTACAGATCACAACCACTACAATGTATTGTGAGGCTGTATCTTTACCTCCAAAGACCTCAGTTTCGTAGGGGAGCAATTTTGCATCTTTTCAGCTTTGTGTATCTTGGTATTTGGCATCAGTAGGTGAATCAGTCAGTTGTTGATTTGAATTGCATGCAGGTCATTTCCAGCAAAAGAGATAGCTCTGAAAGTGTGTGGCTGCATCCTCTGTCTCACTTTAAGCATTATGGAATATATATACAAACAAACATACACATATACTGTATATACCTGAATGTAAGGTAACCTCAAATATAAAGCAAGCCCACATTTTCCCAATGAGACATCCTCTCAAGTTTTATTTATTACCTTTGTAAATGTATAAATGTTAGGGATATAGATGAAGCAGTCAGCCTTACAATACTGAAACTCAGTAGTTAGAATACATATGAAAGTTTACTATAAAAAGTAATCTGGCTGAGGGCAGTGGCTTACACCTGTAGTAATCCCAGCACTTTGGCAGGCCAGGACAGGAGGATACCTTGAGCCCAGGAGCTCGAGAGTAGCCTGGGAAGCAAAGGGATACCTCATTTTTATAAAAATAAATACATAAATAATTTTTTTATTAGAAAAGTAATTTATGATTTTAAAATAGTGGTTTCTTTTCCCCACTCATACATACCTTACCACATAACATTTGACTCATTTTACATTCATGTATATCTTGTAAATTTTGTGTTTTTTTGGTCATCCGGAGTCCCCTTTTTAAAATTCTGTAACATCTTTCTTTTTGTATAAGGTCTTTTAAATTTAAATTTAATTTAATTTAGACATTGTTTTACAGGCTGTCATTATCCATTCTTGTACACTGAGACAGTTTGTTTCATTCCTCATGTATATTTCTGATCTCTAAAACATAACTTTATTTTCTTGCTTTGTAAAGTGTTCTCAAGATACCCAACACAGTTATGCAATTATGTGATACGTATATTTCCAGGAATACTTACATCTATGTTAAATTTTTTATTTCTTCATAAGCATCTGAAACTAGCATTGATGGAGGTCTTTTCAGGTTATCTTCTTCAAAAAGAACTTTGTTAAAATAAACGGATCAGATAATGAGATAATTTGTGAAGATTTATAGGAGTTTTTTTATTGAATAGTTTTTAGGGGGGAAAGTGCTTTCATTTTACATGGCAATTTTACAAATGTTAGAATTATTTTTACATTTCTGGTTGGGGGAGGGTTGCCTTTTTTTTAAGACACAGGATTTCACTGTGTTGCCCAGGCTGGAGTGCAGTGGCTGTTCACAGGCATGATTATAGCACATTACATCTTTGAACTCCTGGGCTCAAGCGATCCTCCTGTCAGCCTTCCAAGTAGCTGGGACTACAACTGCATGTCACCATGTCCCACTCTTTCTTTATATTTTCTAATTTTTATGTGTGTGAATCTTAGTCCATTCACGTTGCTAAGAACACAGTGGCAGAAATAGCATATCTAGTTGTGCTAATACACTGCTTTTTTCCTACAGCTGCAGCTTTTTTTTTTTTTTTTGAGATGGACTCTCTCTCACTCTGTTACCTAGACTAGAGTGCAGTGGGGTGATCTTGGCTCACCACAACCTCTGCCTTCCACGTTCAGGTGATTCTCCTGCCTCAGCCTCCCAAGTAGTTGGGATTACAGACATGTGTCACCAACCAGCTAATTTTTATATTTTTTGTAGAGATGGGGTTTCGCCTTGTTGGCCAGACTGGTCTCAAACTCCTTACCTTAAGTGATCTGCCCTCCTCTGCCCACAGTTTACTGGATTACAAGCATGAGTCACTGCACCTGGCCTTTTTTTTAAAAAAAACGTTAAGATAGGACTTTGACTTACTTTGAGCGTGGGGTCTAGAGATTCCTTAAGGCTCATCTACCATTGAACTGGTGTTCAAAATATTGACCTGCTTCTGGCATAGTGGCTGCCAAATTCTCTGTTACTTTACCATGCAACTCTTATTCTTTTTTAAAAAATGTTTTTGTGATGGAGTCTCACTCCGTCACCCAGGCTGGATTGCTATGGCTGTGGCAATCTCAGCTCCCTTTAACATCCACCTCCCAGGTTCAAGCAATTGTCCTGCCTCAGCCTCCCAACTAGCTGGGATTATAAAACATGTGCCACCATGCCTGGCTAATTTTTGTATTTTTAGTAGAGACAGAGCTTCACCATATTGGCCAGGCTGGTCTCAAATTCCTAACCTCAACTGATCTACCCTCTTCAACCTTCCGAAGTGTTGGGATTATAGGTGTGAGACTCCATGCCTGGCCTAGCAACTCTTATTCTTGTACTAACTCTTCCTCACATCCTTGATGAAATAAAGAATGTGTTGTGGCTCTCCTTACTGCTGTTGATTATGATAATGTTCAAAAGGGTGTGGGATAAATTACAATACAGAATTGCTATGTGCTATGGGACATTGAGAGATACTGAGATTAGTTTATGGGAGTAACAGTGTTATAGTTCCTTTATAAATTCTTTTTTACTAACTGTTCATGTAGGACTTAGTTGCTGAGTCATTTTGGAAGTGTTTGATTATTTATGCATCACCCTGCATTTGGGCAAATACAGTATATATAAGAAAATATTACACATATACACCTTTTTTTTTTTTTTTAGGCAAGATCTTGCTCTGTTGCCCAGGTTGTAGTGCAACGGCATAATCACAGTTCACTGTAACCTGAAACTCCTGGGCTCAAGCTATCCTCCTGCCTCAGCCTCCACTACAAGCGCTAATTTAAAAAATTTTGGCTGGGCGCAGTGGCTCATGCCTGTAATCGCAGGACTTTAGGAGGCTGAGGTGGGCAGGTCATGAGGTCAAGAGATCAATACCATCCTGGCCCTGGCCAGCATGGTGAAACCCCATCTCTACTAAAAATACAAAAATTAGCTGGGTGTGGTGATGTGCACCTGTTGTCCCAACTACTTGGGAGGCTGAGACAGGGGAATTGCTTGAACCCGGGAGGCGGAGGTTGCAGTGAGCTAAAATTGTGCCCCTGCACTCCAGCCTGGCGACAGAGCAAGACTCTGCCTCAAAATAAATAAATAAATAAATAAAATTTAAAAATTTAGGAGATCCTATCTCAACAAAAAAATTTACAAAATTTAGGATATCCTGTCTCAACAAAAAAATTATTATTTTTGTTGTTATTGAGACAGGATCTCCCTCTGTTGCTTAGGGTGGTCTCAAACTCTTGGCCTCAAGCAGTCATCTTACCTCAGCCTCCCAGAGCACTGGGATTACTGGCATGAGCCACAATGCTCATCCCCTCACATACAGTTTTAAAAAATAGAGTCATACTTTGTATTTTTCTTTACTATGGCTTTTGACTTAATATATGGTGAACATTTTCCTCTGATAGCTTTTAATTTTTGTACCCTTCATTTGTTAACCTCATAGTATTTCATGGTCAGACTGTAGTGTCATTTGATTAACTCTTTATTCTTGGACATGTCCACGTAGATAATGAATTAGGTTCCTTAGCTTCAGTAGTATTGTTACAAAAGCATCTGATTATCTTGTCAATCTCTGTCATTGTACTTGAGCATTCCATATTTTGTCTTTAAGAGTATTTCCCCAGTTACTAAAGTCCAATTAATATGTTGGTTAGATTTATTAAGGTGTAAGTCAATCTGTGAAGAGCATAGTTTTGAGTTAATTCTGCTGGAAGTTATATAAAAATACAACATTGTGTTTCTCACAGAAGACCCCATAAACTTTACAGATAAAATCTTAATTTGGACTATATTTATGATCCCTTTCACAAATAATTGGATTAAGAAGTAAGTGTATTCGTTGTGTTTCCTAGACATTTGACACTTATGACTAGGGCAAATGTGCCTGTGTGTAACTTCAGTTAGCTTATGTCTAATTTCAACTTGCATACTTTTGAAATACTTAAAACAATTTTTCTACATGAAAAAAAATTTTGCTGATACTTCATATAAAGGCTTCTTATCCTCTAGTATTTCTTGGCACATATTATTTTTGTTTCTACTCCCACCAAGGAAAAATTACAAAGATTGTATCAGTGAATCAAAATTTGATTAATCAGTTAATTTGCCTTCCAAATTAAGTGTATCTCCAATTTTCTAGATGACTCAAAAAATCAATCTTAGGTTGTAAAATCATGAGGGCAGTTGTAAAAAAAGGTGTCTTTCAAAAATGGCCCTTTTTCAAAAGGGATTACTAAATTTTATATGTATTACTGTATTTGGCTAAATGATTGGGATGTGTTGATTAACAAAACAAAAAACAAAAAAAACTATTATTGGTTTAGGCCAGGTTTCTTTTTTAGAAAATCATACTTGAGTATCGGTGTGGTTTTGATGTAGCCTAGTGAGTTCCTGTTTAGATGGGAACTTGAGACCTCTACTTTTTAATGGTGCATGCCACTGGCTGGGTTGCCTGACTTGGCTATAGAAATGAACCCAGAGTATCCTAATTTAAGTTTCTGAAGTTGATGAACTCTGCCTGGGGAAATGTGTATAGGCTGAAGTTGATGAACTCTGCTTGGTGCGAAGACTCTGTAAAGGCTTACACTAGGAATATGACTGTAAGATTAATGAAACCATTTGGTAACTTGTAGCTTCTAAATTTTTTGTACTTTTTTAAAAAAAAAAAAAACAAAAGACTTACCCAGAATATAAAAATACTGTTTTGCATTTCTATTTTTCTATTGTTTTTGTTTTTATTTGGTTTTTGATTTAGAACGTGTATTAAATTGGCTGGTTGAGCATTCACTTGCTGTATGTTTTAATGGATCCTTATCCTTTGCAAAAATTTAATTCTAGTCATTAATCTGTCACTTAGGTCCTGTGACCTTGCCTATGTAAATACAGTTAACATCAGCTTTATCTATGTAAAGTCATTGTTGAAGGACCATATGAAATAATAAAGTGAGAGCATTTATGTTTATATGGTGGGTATTGGTTCTTTCTGCTTTCTCTACATGGAAAAGTGATTTTCATTTCCATGGTAGGCCTATTTTTAGGCCTGTTATCTTCACCCCCTTAAATTTTAGAAGTCTTCATAAGTTTTCGCTCATACTTCAAGCAAAGACCCTACCTGCCATATGATAATTATGGTTTTGTGTATGTGTGTGTGTGGAATTGAGAAATTGTTAATGAATATTCAGGAAGGTACTTAAGTTTTTATAATCTTGAGATAAATAATGAAAAGAAAATATAAGGTCTGTCCTCATTTTGGTAACTTTTTGGTTGGCAAGGGAAATTGTTACAGTTTTTGCTTTTTAAGTAATAGTATCTTCTGAATTGAGAGTGGGAAAAGCACTAACTTTTGAGAGTCCCAGGATAAGTGTCACTTTTGTTTGGGACAGTTTACTTTTGGTTAGTCAGTTGGGGAGAATATTTTCCTTCCTGATTTGGAGCTCAAACTTGGAAGCATTTTCAGGGTACTTTTATATTAGAAACATTGTACAAATGAAAAATTACTGCATGGAGAAAATGACTGGCTGAGTTAAATACTATGGGAAAGTATATACTGCTAGTTTTATTCAATATCCTCTCCGCCCCACCGGTAATACTTGTATAACTTTGGTTTTACATTTCGTCTATTTTAAATTCATAATCTCAATGTGAATTCTTCAGTTTTCCTGTTTTATTATGTGTGAAGTATTTTTTTCTTTTTTTAGCTTCTGGAGTTATCCTTCAGAATAACTTCAGTTTTTCTGTGGTCAATACTAAAGCATACTATAGTTTTTAGTAAGTATTATAGTAAAAACCTTGATTTGTTAGATCCCCTTTTAATTTGAAATTTGAAACTTTGCACATATATTGGGCTCAGCTTTGGTTTTCAACCTTTTGGGAATAGCAGGTTGTATAGATAGTTGTAAGATGTTGATTTAGCTTATTTAAGTATACAATTTTGGATGCTTTAAAAAAAAAATGTCCTGTTAAGAGTGCCCATATGTATACCAAAATGAATGTCTTAAAAAATATGACTGATCATTATATTTGAGGCACTATTCTGGGTCTTTGAGGATAGAGCTGAGAACAAAAAAGTCCTGCCCACATGGAGCTTAAAAACATTTTGAGAGAGAAAGACATTAAACAAATTATGATAAGTTCGATGGTAATAAATGCTTTGGAGAGAAATAAGCAGAGTAAGGGAGATAATGAGGGTTTAGAGATAGGGGAATGCCCAAGGCTTTGTTATTTTGCATAAATATTGAGGGAAGTTTATCTAATATGGTGACACTTGAGCAAATATCTATAGGAAGGAAGTGAAGGGAGCAAGCAGCACAGGTATCTAGGAGAAGAGAATTCTGGGCAGAAGGAACAGCAGTACCAAACACCTGAGATAAGAGTGCTTGGCATATGGGAGGCATTGTGAAGAAGATGACAGTGATGCAGTGGGGACAAGAAAGATCACAATGGGAATATAGTATAGATAAATGTATGTATACATACACATATGTTTTATACCATATGTAGTACAGTGTGTGTGTGGGTATGCAAACACCATGCACTGTATAGTATTAAATTGTGTGTCTGTGTTTGTTTAAAATACTATCGTTGAAACTGAAATCTAGTATAATATGTTCAGTGCCATAGGCCAATTATAAAGTGCTGTGAAGATCTAGAGAAAGCAGAGATTAAATTCCGTTTTTTACTCTCAGAAGCTGAAGCATGCATATCATATCCAAGTTAGATTTACTGTTTAATTTTTGTTGCAAATAGTCTGAATTGTGAAAGCTTTGTGTCATTTGCTGTTCTATGGGTACTCTGTTTGACTGTTTTGTTCTTTAAGCAGTTATGGCCAGGGTAGCTGCTTATCTAAAAAGCCTGTATTTATCAAATGTTAACTTGTGTAATAATTGGACCTACTAAAGGAAACATTTTAAGTAAATAAATGTTTGTAGTTACATTGTCATTTCTTGCTAGCCTAGCAATCAAGGCCAAGTTAGATCATTTGAATTCATATTTAATCATTATACACTGAAGATTAAAAGTGAACAAATTACTAATGAATCATAAATAACTGTTTTCTCTTTTTTGAAGTTATAGCTGAGACATTTATATGTTACATTTTATATGTATTTTAAAAGTAAAACAACTCATTTATTGGTTTTCTCCTCTATTATATCTCTAAATTGGACTATATTATATTGTATTATATTTATTATATTTTTTTATTGAGGCAGAGCCTCACTCTGTCGCCCAGACTGGAGTGCAGTGGCATGATGTCAGCTCACTACAACCTCTGCCTCCCAGTTTCAAGCAATTTTCCTGCCTCAGCCTCCTGAGTAGCTGGGATTACTGGCGCTCACCACCATGTCTAGCTAATTTTTTTGGTATTAGTAGAGATGGGATTTCACCATGTTGGCCAGGCTGGTCTCGAACTCCTGACTTCAGGTGATCTGCCCTCCTCGGCCTCCCGAAGTGGTGGGATTACAGGCGGGAACCACTGTGCCTGGGCTATTTTATATTTCCTTCACCAAGTTTGCCAATAATATCTCATAAACAGATTGTAGGTGAAATTGAGTTTTATTAAGAATCTTTTTTTCAGTTTTGTTTTCAGTATTAGCTGGTTATCAGCTGATCTGAGCTAATTCAATAGAACTAAAGAGAGAGAAGGAAGACAAATACTTTATATGAACAGACTGAGATCCAGCTCAATTACAGATCAAATCTCTGCCCTGTTATCTTCCTGTTGCAAAGAGCATTCTAGGGTGGATGTTCATAAAGGTAGTTTGCATGTTGTTCAATCTTCTATATGGATGATTTTTTTAAGCTTTAAAGAAAAATGTTAAATATAATTTTAAAGAGATGAATAATACCGGTATTATAATGGAAAGTTTTTAAGTAGTAAGGAAACTGAAAATTCCTTAAAACCTTGAAACAATTTATTTTGAGATGACTAAAGTACTTGAGAGTGAGGGGTTTGATTTATTTTCTGGTACTGTTGATCATTTATGTGATTCTAATTAGTACCCTGCTTCTTAGGTAGATTATGGTAGTCTCGATTGCTCTTAATTGAGAGATTTTTAACAACATCTCCAAACTATCTATTACTGCTCCAATTTGTGTTAAATCTTTTGCCGGTTTATATGCAAATCTGGTATTAACAATAAATTAAAACCAGAGAGGAAATTAATTATTTAAAAATTTTTTATTGCAGACTTAATTCAATGCACAAATGAGATGAATGTGAACATCCCACAGTTGGCGGACAGTTTATTTGAAAGAACTACTAACAGTAGCTGGGTGGTGGTCTTCAAATCTCTCATTACAACGCATCATTTGATGGTGTATGGAAATGAGGTAAGCAGAATGTTTAATGAACAAGTAGATTGATGTGATGACTTATTATTTGCTAGCTTCTCTTACTGAAACTTCAGAAATAGCTTCCAGGTACAAAGGGCAAGGTGCCTAACCAGAAATATAATTATAGACCCTGCAATTTGAGGAAAGATAGCTTATAAGCCAGAAAGCTAAAAGTTGGTCAGAGCACAGAGGACATCAATAATGGATCAAGAAGCAAAGATTAATGCCTAGAAATGGGTTCCATAAGCAACCCTGGTTTTTGCTGGTCTTGTTTATAGACTATATATTTGTCTATATCCGTTTATTCTTTTATTATAGCCCAGTTATATTCTTTTTTTTTTTTTTTTTTTGAGACGGAGTCTTGCTTTGTTGCCCAGTCTGAGGTGCAGTGGTACTATCGTAGCTACCTTAAATTCCTGGTCTCAAGGGCCCTTCCTACCTCAGCCTGCCATGTAGCTGGGGCTTACAGGCGTATGTCACCATGCTTGGCTTACTTGTAAATTTTTTTGTAGAGATGGTGTCTTTCCATCTTTGCTTAGGCTGGTCTTGAACTTCTGGGCTCAATTGATACTTGCACCTTAGCCTCCCAAAGTGATGGGATTACAGGTGTAAGCCATTGCATACGGCTTCAGATTCTTGTATGATCTCATATAGTTGTAATTGGAAGCACTTTGCCTGCTTCAAAACTGATATTTAGGACTAAGATGGCATTTGATGAGAGGGACTGATTGAAGAGTGGCTTCTTCAGCAGAGAGGTGTGTCTGAAGCCTTTGTTACCTAAAAGGATAATAAATAAGATATATAAGCTTTTGCAGTTTTCTATTTTGAGACAATCATCTTGTTTTCCATGATAGCCTAGCAGCTAATTTTTTGGTTCTTAACCTTGTGGTTTTCTCAGCTCAATAAACTTACTTGTAAAATTGTATTAACAGGAGCTTTTCAAGAACATTTGAGTGGAACTAGATAACTCTTCATTGTTATGTGCCTTAGAAAAATGTAGCCCAGGAAGATAGCCCTCTTAGAGATGAGAAAGGACTTTGGTCCTTGGTATTAGTTCTCTGAACATAATGACTTTCTGACATCTATGATGTCACATGTTATTTTAGGCTTTTCAGTTATGAAACTATTTTTTGACAGCTACCAATACAGCATTATTAAAGTTCAAAATTAAAGCAGGAATTTACCCACAACTTTATTATCCCAACACATTTTACTATTTGCACATTTTAGTCTTCCCTCTGGTTCTTATCCAAAACTACTTGTATTTTTTAAATGGCTATAATCATAATTTAGATAAAATATTATTTTTAGCTTTTTATATAATACACTATTACCATCACCATGTTGTGTATTTTTTATATTTATCTTTAATAACTATATAATTGATTATGTAGTTCACAATTTTTAAACTATTTTTCTTGCTGGAAATTTGGTTTTCTGATTCATTGTTATACCACCACATTGAGTGATTTTATTTGTAGTTTTTAATTTTTAAAAATGATTTCCCCCAAGTGTTACCTGAAATGTGATCACTAAGTCAACAGACACGACTGTTTTTAGGACTTATGTTACTCATTTGTTTTCTAATTTATTTACACCAGTTTATAGAGCTAATTGAAATGTTTGGCAATACTAGCTTAAATGTAACTTGAAACATCTTAACTAGGTTAATAGTTTCTGCTTTTAGCAGGAATATATTTAGTTAAGATTATGATTATTCTGAAGAATTCCAAGCTTGTATGTACTTTTCTTCTTCTTCTTTATTTATTTGATGTAGTTTATTTAAAAAAAAAAAAAAAGCCACAAATATAACCAACTACAATGCCAGAAAAACAAAGTGTCAGTGAGGGCTTTCAGGGGCTGTAAATAAGGCAATTGACAGTACTAGAGGCACAATGTTAATAAAGACAAAACAGAAAGTTGACAGTCATTTCATAGAATTGACTTGACAAAGGGAGAATGATAGCATTTTAGTGTGTTTTTTTTAATAAACTTATGTTTAGTTTCCTGTACGTAGTTAAAGCAAATTCCATGCTCTGCTGATTTTTTATGCTAGTTTGTACAACCTTCAGGTATTCCCATTGGGAGGTGTCAGTAATTTGTTAGAGGCTGTATATAGGATTTCACTATGTTGTGGTGATCAGAATACCATGGAGCGGTGGTTCTCAAACAGTGGGGAAGGGGGATGATTTTTTTTTCCCCTTAGGAGACATTTGTCACAACTGAAGGGGTTGCTACTGGTATCTAGTAGGTAAAGGCCAGGGCTGCTTCGAAACATCTTATAATAATGCACAGAACAGTCCCCAACAACAAAGAATTACCTAATTACCTGATTCAGGGTCAGTAGTGCTCAGGTTGAGAAACCTGCCACAAGAGAAAAATCTCAAAAGATTAAGGCTACGTGAGCGTTGTGCTATAGACCCTTGACCCCAGGCAGGTAGCTACTTCTGTACCATTGTTCACTTAACCAACTGGGTGACTTGAGTAAGTCACTTCTGGAGCTTTAGTTTTCTCAGTAATCATGGGTAAATAGAATTGACCAATGCTCTTATTATAGTATGACAAGTCATTAGGTGATTAATACATGAAAATGTAGAGTTAAAAGTTTGTAGATGAAATTAGAAAAGAGAAGTATTGAACTAAGCATGGATTTATTACAGAGTATTTAAGCCATTTTGGATAAAATAATCTCAAATACATTCTTTAAACATTTTGTTATGAAAAGTTTCTAATAGATACGATACTAGAGTGAATGATATAACAAATGCTTTTGTGCCTAATCACGCATCTTCCACCTTGATCAGTATTTTGCCATTCTTAATCAAGTTTTAGGATAATGCATTCCAAGTTACCGCTTATGACCCAAGATGGGAACCTATGAAGCCTTATTACTTGTCAGATTGGTGGCATGGTGCTCAATTTAATACCATTTTGAATATCATTAGGATGCTGTTGAAAACAAAATTGAGACTTGATTAAAGCCATCTATGTCTTTGCAGCTAAATATAATGAAGGTAGAAAGGACTAATAAAATGAAAAGGAAAACTTAGATTTATTATATCTAAAATTGTGAATGAAATGGCCTAGTAGACTAAATTATTTACATTAGTTTAGAATGTAGAGGTAAAGAAGAGTCTTATCAAAATCTATTAAAATCATAGAGTCTAATATTGTCTTATGATGTTTTTATAACTTTTTGAAACATTGTTTTAGGATAATGGTGAAATATGAGTCTTCAGTTTACAAATTGATTTTCAAAATCCTGGTTTGTTAGTTTGGGGTGATCTCAGTTGAACAAGACTGATCTAGGGGCCTGACACAGTGGCTCACACCTGTAATCCTAACAATTTAGGGGACCAGGTGGGAGGATTACTTGAGCCCAGGAGTTCAACACCAGCTAGGCAATGTAGCAAAAGATTGTCTCTACAAAAAATTTTTTTAAAAATGAGCTGGACATGGTGGTGCATGCCTGTAGTCCCAGCCACTTGGGGACGAGGGTGAGGGGTGGATGGTGGATGGTGCTGTGTGCTGAGATGGGAGGATTGCTTGAACCTCAGGAGGGTGGAGGCTGTGGTAACCTGTGATCACACCACTGTACTCCAGCCTGTACAACGGAGCGAGACCCTGTCTCAAAAAAAAAAAAAAAAATACTGATTTCAGAGGTGATGATGTACATCCTAGTTGATTATTAGCCTCTGCTTGCATTTAAAAAAAAAGAAGAAAGAAAAGGAGTCCTACAAAGTAAAGTTGAAAGGCATTTCTTTAGCTGTTTAGAGACTGTATGTAAAGGATAGTTAAGGTCATGTATTATGGTAAGCACTTCAGAGAGCATTTTGGTAGTATAGAGAAGATGAACTTTTGGTGCTTGCCTAGTAATTCATTCCTTAGTATATATCCTTAGAAACTCACATACTTATGCATGGAGACCAAGAACAAACATGTCAATACAACTTTGTTAATAGTAGTGAAAATTAGAAGGTATATCCATAATAAAGAAATGGGTTCATAATGATGTTTTCATTGGAATATTAGAACATCATTTAAAATGAAAGGTTAAGGGGGATAATTCTTAGGGAAAAGTTGGGTTAAAACTCATAGCAAAAGAGTAAGTACACTATGATATTTGCGTAAATTAAAAATAGAAAACAGTTGTATAGTTTATAGATATTTGTATATCTATTAAAATGGTGAAAACCTGTGTGAAAGTAACATATACCTGTTTCAGAAAAGTACTCACCTCTTAAGAGGGAGGGAAGGGAATGAAATTGAAGGCGTGAGTCTTCAATGGAGTCTATAATGTTTTGATGCTATATAAGATCTGACATGAGTATATGAATTTGTTTAATCTGGGCAGTGGGTAAGTGGATCTCTATTGCTTTCTGGTATGTTTAGAAGTATTTTGTTTTTTAAAAAGCCAAAACTTTGGTATACCAGATGGCCATTTAAAATACAGATGCCACCTGAATATGATTAGCTGTAGTTTCAGTATGCTACAATAAAACCTAAACTACTGGTTCCACTGCCTGTCTGCTTTTATTATTTTGACTTAATATTCTAATATATCTGTGGGCATTAGGCTTTAATAAATTCTCCCATGCTAGTGAAAACATGTATTATGTTTTTAGATTTGGTAACTAGTTAATGGGAGGAGTAAGGATGAGAAATTTAAACTATGTAAGCTTAATGGAATGCGGTAACCATAACTTTTCCTCCAAATTTTCAGATTAGAGTTTGTGAGATGGCAGTACCTTAATATGATGTAATTATTATTTTTTTTTCCAGCGTTTTATTCAGTATTTGGCTTCAAGAAACACGTTGTTTAACTTAAGCAATTTTTTGGATAAAAGTGGATTGCAAGGTAAAGATAATTTTTTCATTATAGAAAATCAAAAGAATGACACCCACATGATGATTACTTACTCCAAAGTTGAACTCTGTCTTTTAGAACATGTGCTACTTTAAACCTTATATTTTAGTGAAGGTTGTAGGAAAGAAGAAACTTTCTTTTAATTTGAAGGTTAATATTCATTTTCCTACTAGATACTCGGAGCTCTTCGAGAGGTAGTATAGCACAGTTATTTGAGAGCATGAATTCTGGAGCTGGACTGTCTGGATTTGAATCTCATCTTTGCCACTTACCATCTATATGAACTTGAGCAAGTTACTTCACCTCTGCATCTGTAGAATTGAGTAATAATGATAGTACCTACCCAATAATATTGTCGTGGGACTTAACCTAGTTAATTACTACAAAGTACTTAGAACAGTGCTTGGGACACAAGAAATGCTATATAAGGCCAGGCACAGTGGCTCACACCTGTAATCCCAGCACTTTGGGAGGCTTAGGTAGGTGGATCACTTGAGGTCAGGAGTTTGAGACAAGCCTGCCCAACATGGTGAAACCCCGTCCCTACTGAAAATATAAAAATTAGCTGGGATTGGTGGTATATGCCTGTAATCCTAGCTACTTGGGAGGCTGAGGCAGGAGAATCTCTTGAACCCAGGAGGCGAATATAATATAATTTACTGAGATGAATCGTTCATTCATATCCATAGCTGTAGTTTTTTTTTTTTTTTTGAGACAGTCTTGCTGTGTTGCCAGGCTGGAGTGCAGTGGCGCTATCTCAACTCACTGCAACCTCTGCCTCCCAGGTTCAAGCGATTCTCCTGCCTCAGCCTCCCAAGTAACTGGGACTACAGTTGTGCACCACCATGCCCAGCTAATTTTTGTGGTTTAGTAGAGGCAGGGTTTCACCATGTTGGCCAGGATGGTCTGGATTTCTAGACCCCGTGGTCTGCCTGCCTTGGCCTCCCAAAGTGCTGGGATTACAGGCGTGAGCCACCGCGACTGACGTGTTATTTTTTATTTAGTAACTTGAAATGGACATAATGTGGTAATAGCTGTCCATGCACATTGTCTTAATGGGATCTGTTTTACTTAGTTCTATAACTAGGCTTCTAGCATTATAGAATGTCAGCTTCAGGGAGAACTTCAAAAGATATGCCAAATGATTTGGGAATATTCAACAGTGAGGCAGGCTCAGTGAGGGAAGTGTATTTGGAGACGGTGAGGTTTGTGCTGGGCTTCAAGAGAAGGCTGAGATGAGTTGGCTTAAGCACAAGTGCACAGGAACAATACATGGATGTGAAAGTAAGCACAGATACACAGATGTACATGGATGTGAAAGTCGTTCCCATGGATGTGAATATTTAAGATTTATAGAGCAAATGAATATGAATAGAATATATGTGAATGGTGTTGGAGAACATGTAGTGGCACATAGCCCCTCAAGAAGCTGTTCAGAGCCAAATTCAGGCACAAAAAATTTTTATAGAGTTGGGATTTTATAATGTAGTAGAGAGGGGAGAGGAGAAGGAATTATGTGTTAGAAGGAAAGCATCATAGCTTAGTCAAGTTAGATCAGAGTAGACCAAATCTTGAAGAGGCCGAAACTGTTTCAGTTTTTTTTCTGCTTATCTAGAAATATCTGGAGAATTAATGAGGGCCTGAGCTGTGGTTCTTCTGGAGGTCTTAAAAAATAAAAAGACTAGTGAAATTTATTTATTTATTTGTTTGTTTGTTTGTTTATTTATTTATTTAATTTTTTGGTGACTGGCTGTATTTGAGTTTGGAGCTATTCAGTCCAATACTTGTTTCTCTTTGGCAGGTGGAAGTATTGCTTAAAATTAATTTAATACCCTATCTTCCAGACATTCTAGAAGACCAGTAATCTATACGTAGGACCCAGTGTTACAAAATACATTATATTTTAACGGGAGTTACAGTGCTGTAACCTAAGGAAAAAAAACTTAAAACCGTAGACCCCCTCTCTTGGGAATTTTTTTTTTTTTTCGAGGCAGAATGTCGTTCTGTTGCTGAGGCTGGACTGAAAGAGACGGGCTTGCTCTGTCACCTAGGCTGGGTACGGTGGTATGATCATAACTCACTGCAGCCTTGAACTCCTGGCTCAAACAATCCTCCCTTCAACCTCCCAAGTAGCTGGAATTACAGATGTGCACCACCATGCCTGGCTAATTTTTTTATTCTTTAATTTTTTTGTAGGGATGAATTCTTGCTCTGTTGACCAGGCTATTCTTGAACTCTTGTCCTAAAGCGATCCTCCTCAGCCTCCTAAAGTGCTGGGATTACAGGCATAAGCCACCACACCTGGCCTCTTTGAACTCTTAAACAGAAGCCAGATACATATTATAGATAAAAATGGAGTATCTTTATTTTCAGAGTCATGGAAGAAACTGCCTGCTCACCCTTTATTTTCACTTCCTCCTTCATTCAGTTCATTTTAACTTTAAAGGCAGAGTTTATGCATATATCCAAGTGGGTTTTTGTGTCTTAGCAGCAGCTGATTTCTCCTTTTCTTAAGATGGAAATTAAGCAATTCTAGTGATAAGGTTTTAAGAATTTCATTCTTTTTATGTAGAGGAGAGGTTGAGCCTTGAAGGAGGAGAGGTATTTGCCCTCTCTTGATGGGGTCTAGTAGATAGAACCGTATCAACTAGAGAGCTGAGGAATGTGAGCATGTAACACCTGTACGGTAGTAGGTATGAAGCCATATCAAAGCATTAATTTTTTTTGTATTTTGTTCACTGATTTTTCTCCACTGGTACTTAATAGGCACTCTAAATATTCGTTAAATAAATGAATTGACAATGTTAAAATCCAGTTAGTTTACATTTTGGGTGGTTTTGGTATTTTTAAAGTATCAAAGATCATCAAGTAATTAAATTTGTTAGGTGAATATGAGTTAAAATAAAATGAGTCCACTTTTCATTAAGGAGCAAAAATTATTATAGACTTCTTGAGCCAGGCAATAACTAAAACACAAAGTGGTGTTTAAAAAAATAATATTGATTAGATGTTTTCAAATCAGGGTCATGATGAAACAAAATCTTAAAATGATGTATGTATTTATTTAGAAAGTTTTATTGAAAACATTCATATAATTGTTTTTGTTCACCTTACACGTGCATATTGCCATTTCTTCTATTATACTAGGCAGTAATTTTCTGTACTTTTTATAAGGTTGGCACATATAAGTTATGGTTCTAAATACAGCTAAAGATTTCAGGAGTATAAAAATTACATAAAGTTGCTTGATTTGAGGAATGGGATTGTGGTGCCATAGGATGTTAAATTTGAGTAGTGAGATTATCAAGTTGTGTAAGAGAACATGTTTTTCCAATTCCTGATGAAAAAAGAATAGGAATATTGAGAGAAACAGAAAAAGCTTCTTATTTTAATGAAGTTCTAAGGGAAGGGGTTTTTTTTTAAAGCTGACTTAAATATGAAATTTTAAGAGAATTTAATGGCAATGTAATTCATTAGCTGCTTAATTTACATCACTAAATTGAATTGTGATATCAAGACATTATAGCCATTGGATACAATGAGTTGTTTTTCTAGGCATATTGGGATTTTAATCATTTATAAAAACTTTTTTTTTTACAGGATATGACATGTCTACATTTATTAGGCGGTATAGTAGATATTTAAATGAAAAAGCAGTTTCATACAGACAAGTTGCATTTGATTTCACAAAAGTGAAGAGAGGGTGAGTTAAGCTTTTTTTGGTATCTAATTGATTTGAATTTTTAAAAATGTAAAACATCGGCGTTATTAGATTATGAATTACAAAATTTTAGCCAGTTTTAAAAGATAAACCTCATTTTTCTTTGATGAGGTGTATCAGGTACTTCTGTGGTAGGATTTGTTTTTAAGTTCTTTCTATAGCACCTTTATTGAGATATAATTTACATAACAAAATTTATTCTTTTAAAGTTTATAGTAGTTTTTAGTGTATTTACAAAGTTGTTCAACATCACCACTGTCTAATTTCAGAACATTTTTATCACCTCCAGAAAGAAACCCTATACCTATTAGCATTCATTTTCTCTTCCCTCTTCCCATAGATCCTGGCTCTGGGCTTACCTATTCTGAACATTTTACAGAAATGAAATTATAAAGTATGTGGCCTTTGTGTGGTATAATATGTCCACGTTATAGCATCCATGTGATATCATATATCAGTACTTTATTCCTTTTTCTGGCCAGATAATATTTTACTATATGGACATATTCTGCATTTTGTTTATCTGTTCACCAGCTGATGGCCATTTGAATAGTTTCTACTTTTGACTATTAGGAATAATGGTGCTCTGAATATTAGATTTTATGTGGATTATCTTTTTAATTCTCTTCGGTACAAACCTAGAAGTGGAATTGCTGGGTCATATGGTAACTCTTATGTTTAGCATTTTGAGAAACTGCCAAATCATTTTTCAAAGCAGTTGAATGATTTTACGTTCCCACCAGGAATGTATGGTACTTTCAGTTTTTCGCTGTTCTGGCCATACCTGTTTTTTTTTGTTTTTTTTTTTTTCCTTAAATTATAGCCATCCTAATAGGTGTGACGTAGTGTCTTGTAATTTTTAGTTTGCATTTCCCTGATGACTAATGATATTGAGCATGTTTTTATGTGCTGTTGACCATTTGTATGTAGTCTTTCGAAAAAATGCCTCTTCAAACTCTTTGCTTTGTTTTTGTTTTTTATTTTCACTTTTTGAGACAGGGTCTCCCTTTGTCGCCCAGCCTGGTGGAGTACAGTGGCACGTTCCCAGCTCACTGCAGTGTTGACCTCCTCTGCTCAAGCAATCTTTCCCCCTCATCCTCCTTCCTTTCTAAATGCCATACTTATTTTATTAATTGTCTTTTGATGTCCGTTGCCAGCTTCTCTGTTGGGTTTTTCACTCTTTTCCATTGTGTTGGATAGTGGTAAGATTTCAAAAGCTTTTTCAGTGAGGTGAATCTAGGTTTGAATTCTAGCTTCATACCAATTAGATGAGGGACTTCAATAAAATGCTTTAGCTAGCGTACTGACTTTTAAAAAATAATGTTATTGAAATAATTTCAAATGTTATTTGAAATAGTTTCACTTCCAGAACTGTTGCAAGAATATTAGAAAGAACTTTTGTATACTTTACTCAGAACCACCAGTTTTTAACATTTTGCCACATTTGCATTTCTCTTTCTGTGTATATTCACACAGGAGCACACACACATTTTTTTCTGAACTAGTTGAGAGTAGGTTACATACCTGATGCCTTTTCTAGTTTATATCTTTTACTACTTCGGTGAGTATTTTCTAAGATCAAGGATATTTTGTTACATATTCATCAGCTTGCTAAACTTCTTACACATGGTAGCACACAAACTATTTATACAAGAGACTACTTGAGGCTAAAGGGTTAAAAAGGATCAACATCTTGGCACAGTTATATCCCCTTCTACCATGCTATTATGCTGTGGTGAAACTGGGAAGGCCTTACTTAAACTCTGAGTTATTTCATCTGTAAAATGAGGTTTTTTTTAGTACTTTTCTGTCAGGATTGCTGTGAGAATTAAATGAGATATTGTATGTAATGCTTAGCACATAACAAACACTCAACAAATGAACTTTTTGTGAATTAGGAAAATAAATTGTTACGGGTTATGAGCGTTTTTCCCTTTTTTGTTGTTGTTGTTATCATTGTTAAAAGCAATACAATCTTAGGTGATCAACATCGTTATCTATTTTCATGTTTTTATCTTTCAGCAAGCTCAGAGTGAGCTAAAATGATTAATTATCATGTTTTTATCAGATATATTTATGGATTCAGTGTTTTATATTTTAATCTTGGATTCATTTGAAATCTACCATGGTAGGAAAAACATGAGGTAGATGCCAACCATTTTTAAATAGAAACATAGTTTGAGTGGCAAGAAGACTAGACAGTCTCTTTTTGTTATATTCTGTTCCAGAATGAAATATTTTGGGAGTTATAAGCTGAGAGCTTACGTGTTTCATGTAGGGAGACAAGCATAGCATTTGAAGATACTTAGAGGAATTTATTAGAGAAGGCTAAGAGGATCGCCAGCAATGTTGAGTATCCATTTGAGGTTGATGATCATGAATTCATAGTTTTGCCATTTTGCCCAGTTGTACCTTTTTCTTGACCAGCACTCAGCTATGTGTGTACAGGTATGGATGAGTTAGGTGTTTGGTCAGCCAGGATTGTGTATTTGCCAGATGACTGAAAGGCAGGAAAGAAAAGAGGTACAAGAAAGTTAAAGGTATTTGTAAGGGAGTGATTATAATAATGATCTGTGGAATTCTAAACTAGATGAAGAAAGTAAAAATGAGAAAGAATCAATGTGCATAGTGGTAGAGTTGAAACATTGAAGTTTCTGATGAGATCAAATAGTTTTTACCACAGGGATATGTGACCAAAGCAGCTGAAAGGTTAAAAGGTAATTATCACAGAATAAGGTGTCTGAATTTTACCTTTTTTTTTTTTTTTTTTTTTTTTTGATCATTCAGAGGTGAGGGATAGGATGCTCTGGTTTCTGGGCAGTAAGGTTAGGATCAGGGCTTTTGACATCAAGGTGTTGGATTGGTTGTCCATGTAGATGTGGAAGTTAATCAAGACACGAAAGACTGAGCCAATGTTCAAATCTTCTGTGATGGAGAAGTAACCAGAGGTCAAAAAATTACTTACGTAAGAAGAGTTGCAAAAGAAGGGCTGGTGTCCTCATCCCAAGCTCCAGCAGCTTGTTACAGCTAATGCTGTTTAGCACTTCAGAGGAAACAGGCATCCATAGGTTAACACATTAGGGAGAGTTAGGCCAAAGCTGGTCAACAGGTGACTACTTAAGGTGGTCCAGTATTTGTTGATTAAACTTTGTTGTGTCCTGCAAAGCACTATTGTTGCTTTTTATAGCTTAATTGTTTTTTGGCATCTGAAGTTGTAGTTCATGGTTTATATTACAGTAGAATAGCCATTTATAAGTATAGGTCATTTGTAAATTAGGGAAAGCTGACATATATGTGGAAATGCCTTGTTACTCAGCAAAACAGTTATGGCATTATTTCAGAGTCTACTATACCTGGGTTTACATAATGACCCTACTACTGATTAGTTCTCTGAACTTAGACAAGTCATATACCCTCACTTAACCTAAAATTTCATCATCCGTAAAATGGAACAAGAATATCAGTAGAATTTTTATGAGGATTTGAAAATGATATGGCAATCTCTGAGTAATACTGATAAATAATAAGCTCTTAACACTGGTTGTGTACATTAGCCCCAGTACCTTTCATGTAGTGTTTTTTTAATCTGTTTTATGAAATTCTAGTTTATTTGGTGCTGCTAATATTTTTCTATCTTTAGAAATATCTGTTTGGAAATATTTAACAATATTTTACTAAAGACTGTCCACTGAAGGTATCTCTTGTTTAATAGATTGGAATGAGATGGTAAAATTGTTCTTTATTTTGTAATAGAATGGTTTTAGTTATAATTTCTGAATTAAAAGCCATTGCTTTTGGGTCATGAATAAAATACTTAATTTTTTGTTTTGTTTTGTTTTGTTTTTTGGTTTTTTTTGAGACAGAGTTTTGCTCTTGTTGCCCAGGCTGGAGAGCAATGGAGTGATCTCAGCTCACTGCAACTACCGCCTCCCGGGTTCAAGCGATTTTCCTGCCTCAGCCTCTCGAGTAGCTGGGATTACAGGCATACGCCACCACACCCGCTCATTTTGTATTTTTAGTAGAGATGGGGTTTCTCCATGTTGATTAGGCTGGTCTTGAATTCCTGACCTTAGGTGATCTACCTGCCTCGGCCTCCCCAAGAGCTGGGATTACAGGCATGAGCCACCGCAGCTGGCCAAATAAAATACTTTAAATAAAGCAGTGCTCTTAAGACTTTAACTCCTGGCTACATAGTGTTTAACTGTTTAGTGACTTGAGGCAAATGATTATTTTATTTGTAATAAAAATGATAAAACTGCTCTTTACACATCAATGATTTTGAGGATCAGATCATTTCCTCATGTGAAAAGTATGCTATAGACCTTGCTATATAATGTAAACTTCTGTTTTTACAGCTCATGCTTTATATCTTCTTGTTCTTTTTAGTTCTGAATGAGTACCTTGATATTGGACATACTGTGTTGCCTGTTTTTGGTTTTCTCTATATGATCTCTGCTTGAGTTTTCAGGTTCCATAATGACCTAAAAATATGTGACAATTCATAGCAACTTGGTTCTCTGTTTTAATAGAGAACCATGGGGAGTTTGAAATGTATATTTAATTGTAGATTCATTTGTTTATTTCTCTTTTTTTTTCACAACAGGGCTGATGGGGTTATGAGAACAATGAACACAGAAAAACTCCTAAAAACTGTACCAATTATTCAGAATCAGATGGATGCGCTTCTTGATTTTAATGTAAGTTGATTATGCTTTTGTAATTTAAGATTTTAAAAAATGTGGTCGTTATAATTCATGAGAATTTTTATCCTTAAGTTTTCACAGAATCTAGTTTTTTATATCGATATCCTATATAGCTAAGGATTTTCAATAAAGTAGCCTCAGGTCAAATTACTTTTTGATTTTTATGACTGTTTTAGATTTATTTCTTAAGTGCTTCTGTAACTCTGGAATTTTAAGATATACAAGCTAAAGTGGTAAAGAGATTGATCTGAATATGTATTTTCTTTTGATAATGGCTTTTGGATTTTAAAAATATACAGGGATTTTTTTTTTTTAATGCATAGCCAACTTAATATTTCACTTTTGTCTATTTAATAGGACTCAAAACATGACAATTATTCAGAAATAAGAAGTTTAAATAGCACTTAAAATAGCCTGTTATGTAGCTATTGCCCAAGGTCATTGTGTTTACTGGAATTTTTGTTTTAATGACTATGAATTGAACCAAACTGCTAGCTTTGTCATTTATTTATAATATGTTAGAAGTTCGCATTTTCAACTCTGTTCTTTTTTGGGGCAGGGGGGCATCTATCTTACAACATTTTATTCTTATTTCTTTATTTTGAAATTTTGTTTTAAAGATTGTAAGTTCAAGTTAGTAAATGGAACTGTGATAGTTTCATGCTGAAATAGATTTTTCCTTTAAATTGTTTAATTGCTAGTCTTTAAGCTTCTCAGTGCAGGCACTAAGTTTCTTTTGTTCTGTTGTATCCTCATTGCCTATTAATTTATAGCACATAGTAAGTGTTAAGTAAACATTCAGTAAATCTTACAGGTATTTCATAGACTAGAGCAGAGATGATCCAGCTACAGCTCGTTGCCTATTTTTGTATATTTTTTAAATGGTTGAAAATAAATAGTATTTTGTAATAGGTAGAAATTATATGAAATTCAAACTTAAGTTTTCTCAGTAGTATTATTGGAACACATTCAAGCTCACCGGTTTACGTATTATCTGTGGTTGTTTTATGTTAAAACAGCAGAGTTCAGTAGTTGTGACAGAGATTGTATGGCCCAAGTCTAACATATTTACCATCTGGCTCTTTACAAAGAAAAAGTTTGCTGACCCCTGCTCTAGAAGGTATGGGGTATTGATAGAGTTATTCAACATTATTTTGGTTTGTATAGAAGTTCAGGGTCCAACCATGCATATTTTTCTTACTTATTATGTTGTATTTGTATAAAATCTCTTATTCTTTTCAATGTTTTTATTGTACTTTGTTATATGTAACAATTTATCTTATCCTCCTATTGATAGACGTTTAGTTTTTCTGTTTTTTAATCCTAAACAGTGTTGGACTTGATTCTCTTTTTTCCTCTGTCTCCCCCTTTCTCTCCCTCCCTCCCTCTCTCTCTCTCCCTCCCTCTCCCTCTCTCTCTCTCTGTGTATCTGTTTGTAAACCTATTTCAATAGGGTTAACACCCAGAAAAAGAATTTTGTGGTTCAAAGAATATAAGCATTTAAATTTTTAATAAATATTGCTAACTTATACTCCAAAAGGATTGAGCCAGTAACTTGTCAACAGGTGTCTGGGTTTACTTCTTCATATCTTTGTTTTTTTGAAACAGCGTTTTTTCCCTGTCACCCAGGCTGGAGTGCAGTGGCATGATCATAGCTCATTGCAGCCTTCAACTCCTAGGTGCAAGCATTCCTCCCACCTCGGCCTCCTAAGTAGCTGGGACTACATGGGTACACCACCATGCTCAGCTGCCTTTTCTTGGTTTTAGTGTTTTGCAGAGATAAGGTTTTGCTGTGTTGCCCGGTCTGGACTCAAACTCCCAGGCTCAAGCAATCCTCCTGCCTCAGTCTCATGAAGTGCTGGGACCACAGACATGAGCTACCATGCTCTTTTTCATTCTTATGAACACTGAGTAATATAGTCTGGTGTTCAGGAAAGGATATTTTAGTAATTTGTTTTGATCATTATATTTTAATTTACCTGATAAGTTGTATATCTTTTCACATTATTATCCATATGTATCTTTTATTTTATGAATTGCCTTTCCTTTATTTTATTATTAGGATTCTTCCTATATAATGGAAATCAACTTTGCTAGTCTGCAAATATCTTTTTTTTTTTTAACCAGTATTTTGTTTGCCATTCAATATTGTGCTTAGTTTTTCTATATATATAATAACATGAGTTAATTTTCATGTGCTAAGAACTTAGAATTAATTCGGTTTATCTTTTTGATTTATTCCTTGAGGTAAAACTGAAAATATTTCCAGTATTCTTGTTAATCAAATGAGTACAATTATTTGGTTACAGCAAATTTAATAATAATAATAAATAGTGTTCATTTATGTGGTAGTTACTGCACTAAGCTGTTTATTTATGTATTAGAGAAAATAAATGTCTTTTTCACTAACATGCCTAATGCTTCAATTTACTATGTTTTAATTTGAAGGAAGTCTTTTTGTCAATGTCATTTAAAACCTAATAGCTAATTTTATTTTCCAATTTCTCCCCAGGTTAATAGCAATGAACTTACAAATGGGGTAATAAATGCTGCCTTCATGCTCCTGTTCAAAGATGCCATTAGACTGTTTGCAGCATACAATGAAGGAATTATTAATTTGTTGGGTAAATACTGCCATAGCCTTCTAACATTTTATGTCCTTTGTGTCATATAGGTAGATAATATTGACTGAGTTGTTACTTAAAGCTGTCTAAAAATTTATTGTGATATATTCATTCATTATAATAATTAATTTGGAGAAAAGAGTTTTATACTTGATTATTTATGCAAGTGATTACATATTTTTATACCCAGGATGTTCAGCAAGCCAAACTTTATTTTTTAGATATATTTATGTTTTTTCTATCCATTTTATTAATTTTAAAAATATAAAAATGCCTTTAAACTTTAGTTGGTAAAGATAGTAAGTTTTAGGCTGAGGCAGGAGAATTGTTTGAACCCAGGATGCAGAGGTTGCAATGAGCCGATATCGTGCCATTGTACTGCAGCCTGGGCAAGAAGAGTGAAACTCCATTTGAAAAAAAAAAGATAGGAAGTTTTATGTTACATGTATTTTACAACAATTAAAAAAGATGGGAGAAGAAAACAAATTTTT
>PVKP010029616.1:0-28805 GCA_004027715.1 Plecturocebus donacophilus
GAGTATTTTCCAGCTTGGATTCGTTCTCTTCGTCACATTCAGGTACACCTATCAAACGTAGATTAGGTCTTTTCACATAGTCCCATATTTCTTGGAGACTTTGTTCATTCCTTTTTACCCTTTTTTCTGTCATCTTGCCTTCTTGTTTTATTTCCTTGAGTTGATCTTCGACCTCTGATATCCTTTCTTCTGCTTGGTCCATTCGACTGTTGAAACTTGTGCATGCTTCGCGAAGTTCTTGTGTTGTGTTTTTCAGCTCCATCAATTCACTTATGTTCTTCTCTAAGTTGTCCATTCTCGTTAACATTTCGTTAAATCTTCTTTCAGCGTTCTTAGTTTCTTTGCATTGGATTAGAACATGTTCTTTTAGCTCACAGAAGTTTCTTACTATCCACCTTCTGAAGCCTGATTCTGTGAGTTCATCACACTCATCCTCCATCAGGCCTTGTTCTCTTTCTGATGAGGAGCTGCGATCCCCTGTAGGAGGAGAGGCATTCTGATTTTGGGTGTTCTCAGCCTTTTTGCACTGGTTTCTTCCCATCTTTGTGGATTTATCCACCTGTTGTCTTTGTAATTGCCGACTTTCAGATTGGGTCTCTGAGTGGATGTCCGTCCGGCTTGTTGGTGATGAAGTTTTTTCTGTTTCTTAGTTTTCCTTCGGGGGGCGCCCCTTCCCTACAGAGCTGGGCCTTCCCGGGTTCAGCTGTGCTTGTTCTCGGTCCTCAGCGCTTCCAATTGCTGTTCTCCTTGTGAGGATGGGACCAGCCGAGCCCGACTAAAAGGGCACCCAGTCCCGTACACTCCGCACCGAGAAGTGCCGCGCCGGCCAAAACAGTCGTGCTGGTGACCTGTGTGGCTCCTTTGCCAGGGATCTCCCAGTCTGTGGGCATCAAAAATTCGTCTGCTATTGCGGCATCCACTTGCTCTCTGTGCTTTCACTGGGAGCTACAATCCTGAGCTGCTGCTACGCGGCCATCTTGGATCTCTCTCCGCCCGGTGATGAAGTTTTTCTGTTTCTTAGTTTTCCTTTGGCAGATACCTGTTCCCCACAGAGCCGGACCTTCCCGGGTTCCCTGTACTTCCTGTGAAACTCTAAGTCATCAGCGCTTCCAATTGCTGTTTTCCTTGTGGGGATGGGACCAGCCGAGCCCGCCCGTTTGTATACTCCGCACTGGGAAGCACCGTGCTGGGGCACCGGCAAAACAGCCGCGCCAGCCAAAAGAATCACGCTGGCGACCCGTGTGGCTCCTCTGCCGGGAATCTCCCGGTCTGTGGGCAACAAAAATTTGTCGGAAAGTGCGGCGTCCACTCATTCTCTGCACTTTGACTGGGAACTACATTCCTGAGCTGTTGCTAATCGGCCATCTTGGATCTCTCCTCAAATTTGAAGGATTTTAAAGCTACACTTTTTTGTTTGGGCTTAGATTTAGGTTGTTGCATGTAATTCCACTATAAGTACTCAGTGTTTCTTAAAAACAAAACTTTGCCTGCTTTCTTATCTCAGTTTTCTTTAAGAATTGGTTGACTATTGGCAGTGGCTTTCACCTGTAATCCCAGCACTTTAGGAGGCGGAGGTGGGAGGGGCACTTGAACCCAGGAGTTTGAGACCAGTCTGGGCAATGTAGCAAGATCTTGTCTTACAAAAAATTAAGCAGTTAGCTAGGTGTGGTGGCGTGTGCCTGTAGTCCCAACTACTTGGGAGGCTGAGGTGGGAGGATTGCTTGGGCCCAGGATAAGCCGAGATTGTGCCACTATACTCTAGCCTCAGTGACCGAGCAAGATCCTGTCTCAAAAAAGAAAAAAAATAAATAAATTGGTAACCATGTCATTTTACATTAATATATTGAGTTTGCCTATCAGATATTAATAAAATATTCAAATAGGGAGTACATTAATACTGTGGAACGCTGAAAAGCAGTAGACGTCAATTTCTTAAAAATACAAGTAAATGAAAAATAGATGGTATATTATGCTTCTGTTAGGTGCCACAATCAATTGAGCAGATTAATTCTCAATGAAATGAGGATTTTGTACACATTTTTAGGTAATGGAGCTGCGTTGGTTAAAAGCCTCCTGTGTATTAGGCATTTCACATATGTTATTGCAAGAATCAAATGAAATAACTGGCCTGAGGTTGACTGCATATCTTTAAATGAAGAGATTGAGACTGGAAGAAGGAATACTCATGTGCTAGAGCCGTCATTGAGACATAGTTCGTCTGTTAGCACAGCCTTATCTCTACATTATGATCTCTAGTCTCTAAAAGTTGATGTTTTAAAAGAAAGGCAGTTCAGAATGGAAATTTATTAATATTAATGGCTCTTATTAGAGTAGTTCTTGGCTGCCTAGTATATTGAAATGTTTTTTCATATATTTCAAATGTTTTATATACATATATATATATATATATTTTTTTTTTTTTAAGTAGAGATGGGGTTTCACCATGTTGGGTAGGCTGGTCTCGAACTCTTGACCTCAGGTGATCCACCCACCTGGGCCTCCCAAAGTGCTGGGATTACAGCCGTGAGCCACTGTGCCTGGCCAGAGTTTTAAAATATGTAATCCTTATTAGAAGCCTTTATCCTTTTTTTGGAGGGAAGAGAGGAGAATGTGTCCCACTGCAGTCCATACCACAGGAACATGCTCAGTTTTTAAATTTCAGTGCTGAGTTGGGATTTGAAAGTAAGCTGTTTCTTGGCCAGCACGGTGGCTCACGCCTGTAACCCTTGCACTTTGGGAGGCCGAGGTGGTTGGATCACCTGAGGTCAGGAGTTCGAGACCAGCCTGGCCAGCATGGTGAAACCCTATCTCTGCTAAATACAAAAATTAGCCGGGTCTGATACATGCCTGTAATCCCAGCTACTAAGGAGGCTGAGGCAGGAGAATAGCTTGAAGCTGGGGGGACAGGAGCAAAAGTGAACTCAGATCACGGGGCTGCACTCCAGCCTGGGCAATAAGAGTGAAACTCTGTCTCAAAAAAAAAAAAAAAAAAAAAAGAAGAAAGTAAGTTGTTTCTTTAGTTGTAGATAGCAGTGTCAGCAGAGTGCTACCTGGTCCATTCCTACCTCCTTAATCATAGATATAAAGCCATCGACCTAGTGGAACCTCAGTAGGATATTTTTTGAACTTCTAATGAATTCAATGAAAGAATCATCAACTATCTTAGTACTGGGTTGTTAACTTATACTTTCTACACATACCTCTTTAATCTAGCTTTCTTGCTCCTTTACCATCATGATTATTTACATTCTTATAGTATCTTATAGTTTGTAACATACTTTTAGATCTATTGTTAATTTTATATAGCTTGTACCTGAAGATAAAGGAAGAACAAAATGCTAACTTAGGCTTTACACAAATTATTTAAAAACATTCTGACATTAAGGTTTCTGACTTAAAATTATATGTATAAGTAATAAGTATTTACAGTGAAGTATTTGGTTATATGTTGAATAGAACTTTTAAAAAAAGTAACCCAGGGTTTTCTTGTCAAAATTGTTTATTCTCTAGCCAATGATGATGTCTTTTTTTTTTTAAAGACGGGATTTCACCACGTTGGTTGGGCTGGTCTTGAACTCCCGACCTCAGGTGATCCGCCTGCCTTGGCTTCCAAAGTGCTTGGATTACAGGTGTGAGCCACTGCACCTGGCCGTGATGATGTCTTTTATTAATAGCTTAAGGTTCTGAAGTCCATCTGGAATTATAGTGCAAGTAAATTGTAGTCTGATCATGTGCGGTGTCTGTAGTGCAAGGTGAGAACATCGGCTTAGAGTTGAATCTTAGCACTATTCTAAGGCTTGGAAGTTAAACATGGAAATGTATACAGAAAAACAAAGCCTTTCATACATTAAAATGGAAACTATTTTTGCTGATCTGTAAAATGTCCTTCTTGTGGATATTTTCAGATAATTTTCCAAGCTTTTACTATATACATGTATATATATGCATATATATGTGAATATATATATATATATATTACTGCAAAACTGTAGTCTCAAGATCATTATTTAAAAGTACATCATTAACATGGCTGGGCACGGTGGCTCATGCCTCTAATCCCAGCACTTTGGGAGCCTGAGGTGGGCGGATCACCTGAGGTCAGGCGTTTGAGATGAGCCTGGCCAACATGGTGAAACCCTGTCTGTACTAAAAATACAAAAATTGGCTGGGTGTGGTGGTGCATGTCTGAAATTCCAGCTACTCTGGAGGCTGAGGCATGAGAATTGCTTGAACCTGAGAAGCAGAGATTGCAGTGAGCTGAGATTGTGCCACTGCACTCCAGCCTGGATGACAGAGTGAGTGAGACTCTGTCTAAAAAAAGAAAAAGATAATCCTTAACTTGCCAGTAATTCACTCTCACCTTTTCTCCTGTGAAAATGTACTTATGTTATTAATTAATATTATTAAGTCCTAATATTTTTCTACCATTTTTGCCACTATTATTTCATGTAGAAAGTTGAACTTTATTCAGAGCTGTCTTTATGTGAGGATCTGACAGCACAGGTAATAGAAATAGACATGATTAAAGGGGGTAACTCCCAACAAAATAAAAGCGAAGTACCAATTGTGGCAGGATGACAGTGGTTACTGGATCACTGAGCTGTATTCTTTCTGTCAATTCTCTCCAAGGGACTCAGCTTTTAAGGAAGGAGAGATGGAAATCTTAAACAGGTTTGGTAGCTTCCCTACCTTTTATCTGCCCAGACAACAAAAATATTCAGCTCTCAATATTAGAATTTGGGGCAATAGATTAATTTGGAGATATCTCAATGTAAAATGGGATTTCTGGGCACATGGTGCGGTATGGATAATAAACAGTTGAGGTTGAAACAGTAAATGCATGAACTAGACAGACTCTTTTTGACCAGATCCTGTGTTATATATGAATGAAATTTGGGAATCCTATACTTGGAATTCTGGAATGGCTAGCCTGAGCCAGAAAAAATCCCTTTGTGATCTAAGAAGGAATTAAGAAGATTTGTTCTTCACACCACGTTTCCATGTTGTTGAGGAAAATAGATTGGTAATGGTGACAAGGTCAAGGATGTGTTGGTTGAAGTTGTGGAAGATAAGCAGCAATTTAAGGGCGTTAAAACACATTTTTAAGAGTGGAAATTGCTTTGAAGAGTGGACTGAAAGTCGACCTAAGAGAATTAAGGCATGTTGTTTGCGCCGTATGTGTGCAAAGTGTTTGTATTAATGAGTGACTCCATCCTTTGGAACGATGTGGACAAATCTGATTGAAAAACCATTTATATACTAGGGTCTTAAAAATGCTACAATTGGAAAGGCCATTGATACATATAATTAATTGCCATGTGTTATGCATAACTTTCTGGAAAACTATCACTATTGCTTATGTAGCCCAGGGATAAATATATCTTGAAGTGTTATAATGTTACATCACTGAAAATGGAGCTAAATATATATATGTCTTAAGTACAGCACTGTGGTAAGTATATTGTGTAGATTAATTGGCATGTTGTGACCAATGTTTTTTCTATACATTTTGCTTTAAAAATTTAGAAAGCCTTAAGTATAATTTGCATTAGATTTACCAAGAATAATTTACTTATTTTACCTATAAGATCTTATAAGGAGGTTGCCTTTATTTTAAGATGATTCCAAGGTGACTGAGAAATGGAAGGAAATGGCTTTTCATAACATATGGAATTATGCTTTATATTATAAAAACTGAGTAGGATTCTCTGTTCAAGTTTCTACAGCTTAAGTTGTATATGTTAAGAATTTTGTGTAAGTTTTACAGTGCTTTAGTGGAATATAACATTACAAAATGGTGTTTTATTTTAAAAATGCAATTTTTTTGTATTTTTAGTAGACAGGGTTTCACTCTGTTGCCCAGGCTGGTCTTGAACTCCTGAGCTCAACCATTCCACCACCTCAGCCTCCTGAAATGCTGGGATTACAGGCTTGAGCCACCGTGCCTGGCCCTTATATATATTCAAAGGATGTTTAGTACTCTTCATTACTGTGTTATGTAATAGTTGCATGATGATTTCTCTGATCTCTGAAATTTTTTTTTTCTTTTTAAAATGGAGCACAGAAATACTTAGTTTCTGATATTTTTCCATCTTGGTCCAGTAATTTCTTTTTTGTCTGTTATTTTATGAAGCACAAAACTAAGTATTTTTGAACCAACAGACCACTGTGTGGTATTAATTTTGATATTGTATAAATTTATGTTATTTACACAAATCAAATAGTGTCAACCTTAAAAAAATGTTTTAGGCGATATTTTTCTTATATTTGAGAGTGAACTTGTATGGTTGATTATAATCTTTACCTTCTAAAGGGATTAAGGAAAAATCTTGTTCACGGTTGTGGATTCTGAAATGTTTTGATTCCAAGTCCTAGTTTTTCTTACTCTGGTATTATGTCCAAAATGAATGCCCAGTAAAAGTTAGTAACTCTCATGGCAATTAAAGTATTTTGATAACGTTTATAAGTTCTTGTTCTCAATTTTGCCGTCTAGTAAAGATGTGGGAAAAGTTAATCTTTTTTGTTGTCTTTCTTGTGAACTTAAACATCATTTTTCATCCTGTTCAACCTTTGGCCTGACCTTTTCGGGTCACTAAATGTCTGGTTTGCACTTTTTGTAGCATGTAAGAAATAATACTTTGAGTGTAATTATATTAATTTTTGTGAATAAACTGCTCTGGAGTGCTGAAATGTGTTATGATGCCTAGTCTTTTCAGAATTACTGGCATTATGGTATTGAATGACTTAAAACATTTTATATTTATAATATTTTAGAATTTTTATGAGACAGATAAACATGTACCCAGATTTTCAGAATCTTGACATTTGCATAATTGATTAATAATTCACATCACCCTAAGAGATTTGTGAAATATTTTTTGGATAATTCATTTAGAAATAGCCTGTGTTTAAATTTTAATTTTCTTTTTTAAGAAAATGGCCAGATGATAAATTACCATGAAAGCTTCATTTAAAAATCTATTTTTGGTATTGCCTTCTTTAATTTTGGGGAGAGAAAACTTCTGAGATGTTAACAGTTGAACGTGTAATGTTGGCTCTTTTTGGCCTTCAATTTAAAATTGTCATGGGTTTGGATTAAAGACATGATGTATTTTTAGCTATTGGGCAAGAGATGGCAATATTGCATTACATGATCACTGCAGTTACAGTATTTTATATGAATAGCAAATTTCATGTTACAAATGTACTTACAATTATAGAAGTCATTAAATTAGTTTACCATTTGTTTTTTCTGATTGATTTTTTTCTAAGGTTTTTAGCAGTATTTATGTAAACATTGGACAAATTGACCCTTTCAGAGGCAGTATGGTCTTGTGCAGATGTCCAACTGCAGTATGTGTACCGAAGACCAGATGTGAAATTATTCAGTCACTGGCTTACTGCTTGGCACCTTCATTGCTCTATTGCCCTCACTGTGCTTGTCCTAGAATCTGGTCATTGTCCTCTTTGTCCATATATCAAGGTGGGAGTTTTTGAATTTGAGGACAAACATTTGTTACCTTTAATACTACATTGCTTTCAGACTCACTAAAAACTAACCTTTGCATACTATGCAACTTGTATAGCTTATTAATCTTCAAGTCTATTAACATATATTATGGTTAAAGAGGCTTAATAATAAAACAGAATGCAGTAATTATATTTAAAAATTTGCCACCAGTTCCTACTTTGTCAACATGTATTTGATGGTTAAGGAGGAAATGATTTGCATTTCTCAGTATTTGCAGAGACTTTGCTTTTGCCGCTTCTTTTATTGTAGCTTGGTCATTCTCAAATTTGAGTTTCTAAGAACTTTTAAAGTATTAAGTTCACTAATCCATGTATGTATTATTTTTATGGTTGATTAAGGTCTTTTTTTGGTAAGAGTTGTGGCTACCCATGATTTTTACCTAATCGGATCATTTTAGATGGAAACTTCCTACATAAAATGCAACTCTGCTTAGCCCTACTGCCATTGGCTTATTTCTGCTGGCTTAGAGTGACATCTCAGCTAGTTCTTACATTAAGATAATTCAACTGTTTTACGTTTTTTTTTTAATGATGTACGAATTCTTTCGTTTTACTTATCTTTACTTTTGACATGTCAGAGACACTGTTGCTTAGTTATTAAGAACAGACTGTAGGCCGAGTGCAGCGGCTCACACTTATAATCCCACCTACACTGTGGGAGGCCAAGGTGGGTGGATCACCTTAGGTCAGGAGTTCAAGACCAGCCTGGCCAACGTGGGGAAACCTGTCTCTACTAAAAATAAAAAAATCAGCTGGGCTGGGTGGAACGTGCCTGTAATTCCAGTTACTTAGGAGGCTGAGGCACAAGAATCACTTGAACCCGGGAGGTGGAGGTTGCAGTGAGCTGAGATCATGCCACTGCACTCCAGCAAGGGTGAGAGCGCAAGACTCCATCTCAAAAAAAAAACCATACTGTAGCTAGCTATTAATATTAAGCCAGACTATAAAGCCAAGTACCACCATTTATTACCTTTATAACTTTGATAATACCTGTGTATCTTAGCATCCTTATTAAATGAAGATAACAGTGGTAGTCCTTTCTGAAGATCAAATGAGTCAGTGTCTGTAAAGTGGTCAACTTTGTGTTTTAATGTTATAATCATTAGATATGATACCTGGCACAGAGTAATAATTTGAGTGTTTTTTTGTGTGCATTAGTGAACAAGTATATTTAATATAATGTAGGGAAGTAATTTTACTCTGTCTTTAAGTTAGAATAAATATTAAAGTATATTCCAAGGTTAAATAAATGTAGTATGTGTGTGAATCCCTTGAGTTTTCAGTAGAATTCTATTTAGGTAGCTGTCAAGTCCAGTCTACATAATTTTGACATGTCTTAGATAAGATCTTCATACTATCACTTTTCCTGTCATGGACACTACAAATTATATTAAATCAGAAATCTAATTTAATCCATTTTTATTAAATTGGAAGCAGTAATTGCTTTCAATTTAATGGGATTGGATTCCGTATTAGAAATTTCAATATTCCTTCAGACTTAATAAAATATGGTTATATATATTTTCATTTATTTGTGTGTGTTCCTGTGCCCTCGCAGAGAGGAATGATCTTGGAGTATTACTTGTATTCACTTGAGTTGTTTGCGACGATTGGTAAATAGGCATATTGTAAGGGTAGGAATGAGGGTGGCATTCTCTTTTTTTTTTTTCTTTTCTACCCATGGAGTAGTGAAGAGAGAAATAAAAATAAGGGCCTTCAAAATGGGATTTCCATCCAATCAGAAATAAAGGAAGGAAATTTAGAGTCTCAAGAGAAGATCTGGAATGCTATTTACTCTTAAGGATAAACAGTATCCAGCCCTACTAAAGATGAAAAAAGGAGAGCCTGGGGTGAAATTAAATCCTTAAAAAAATTCACTGTTGGCCTGTCATGGTGGCTTATGCCTGTAATCCCAGCACTTTGGGAGGCCGAGGGGGGCGGATCACTTGAGGTCAGGAGTTCAAGACCAGCTTGACTAACATGGTGAAACCTCATCTCTACTAAACATACAAAAAAAATTAGCTGGATGTGGTGGTGGGCACCTGTAATCCCAGCTACTGGGGAGGCTGAGGCAGGAGAATCACTTGAACCTGGAAGGTGGAGGTTGCAGTGAGCCGAGATCGCCCCACTACACTCCAGCCTGGGCAATAGAGTGAGACTCCATCTCAAAAAAAAAAAAAAAATTAATTGTTAGCATTTTTTTTCAGTCTTTCCCAGCAAATCATACTTAGCAATAGCTAAGTTGATCAATTCTCATGTCCTGTGCTTTTTCTTGAATATGCTATAGACAAGAGGTTAGGCTAATGGGTGAACTAACTGCATTTCTGAGTTCATGTCTAATTGTTTTTGATCATTTAGTTCCATTTCACAGAAGATGTAGTGCTTATGGCTTATCCTTTGGCTCTTTCTCTGCTTTCACTCCTTCAGCAGTGTTTTCAGTAGGCTTTTTGGTGATCTTACTGACTGTTGTCTTCTTTCTGATGTTCTGAACTGAACTGCTGTATGATTTAAGACGGAATCATTGTGTTTTAACCGTGATCTTCAAGTCTGCTCTATAAAGAACCATTTACTGATTGCAGCTTGAGTAAAATTCCTAAGAGCAGGTGAATCAAAGATAAGGATAGATCATTGAGAATATTTTTTTCTTTCCATGTGAAAGTTCATTGGTTCATTGTTAGCTAGCTTACAAAAATGAAGTAACTGTGAGAATGTTCTAGAATAAATGTTATAATTTAATAAAACTATTCAGAAAATCATTGAACCATATAAAAGTGGAAGACATTGAAAATGGTCTATGGATACATCTAATATAAAAATTAAGTCAGAGAAGCTTTAGGGAGAATATTTGAAGCTTTTCATTTCCGTTTTATTTGTACTGGCTTTTTAGTATTGTGGTGTAAAATCATGTGCAAGCCATAAACAAGGGCTTTAAAAAGTTTTTTTTTTTTTTAAGTTTTATAAAGATGGTGTCTCTGTGTGTTGTTTCCCAGGCTGGTCTTGAACTCCTGACCTCAACTGATTGTCTCATCTCAGACTCCCTAGTTGTTGGGATTACAGGCATGAGCCACCACACTTAGCCAATGAGGGCTTTTTTAAGGGAAAAAAAGGCTTTGCAGTTTTCAAAGTTTTTTTTTTTTTTTTTTTTTTTTCATTGACATAGAGATATGAAGAATACTATATTGAATTAAACATTTTTGCATTTGTGAAGTGTAAGCAGCTATGAGAATGTAGTCAGTGTGTATTCTTCATTTAATAAACATAAACATCTTTTCCTTGTCAAATGTACACAGAAATACTAAAAACAGTAAAACGATTTTACAGAATCTTGTCTAAAAATTTGTTCATTACTTGTAATACAGAATAATTATATAACTTGGCTCTTTTTGTAAGCTTAATGAATTAATGTTGGAATTTAAAAGCTAGCAATTTTAAGCCAATGATGACGCAATCATTTTTAATTGAGGGAATTTGGGATCAGTTCTTAAAATGTTCTGAGTCTCAGTTTCTTTAAAATGTAATGATGCTCTGTTTATCTCATGAAACGTGAGGTAATATGTTTTTAGAAATATTTATAAGTTTAGAAATAGCCTGCTTGGTACTTGTGCCTATAATACTGGCGACTCTGGAGGCTGAGACAGGTGAATTACTAGAGGCCGAGAGTTCGAGTCTATCCTGCGAAACATAGCAAGACCTCATCTCCAGAAAAGCTAATACGTTTATTAAGCTTAAATGTTATAAAATGATAAACAGATGGTTTTTGAATGATTAGCTCTATTCCCCTTTCATCTATTGGATGTTTTTGTACAACTTAGCTCAGTTCCTAAATATACCAAAAGATGGCACTGTTTACCTGTGTTTAATATTTTAATTTGCTTTTTTTGATGAAAAAGTGTGTTGAATGTTTTATCTACAAATGTATTAAATAGAGGTTACATTTTTTTTACATTTAATTTTCTGTTTTATAAATGCATCTGTAATTCATGTAACGTTTACTAGGACCAGGTTTCATTTTTATTTTGAAATGGTTTGGAAATTCAGATATTTAACAATCATTTTGCAGATACAGACTCCTGTGTAATCCAGTGTAATTAATGATAAAACCTTGTATTAATGTGACAGCTAATGTTTCTTGGAAAACCTAGTTGCTTCTGTATAACAAAAACCATCAAATTTTTTAAGCCTCTAAAAACAGTCTGGTGATTAAAACATAACTGCCATAATAAATTATTTATGTGGCTTTTAGGTTACACTGCCCAGGTTTATTCATTTTGGAAAGTTATTTTATCTTAAAAGTACTTTTGAAAATGTAGCAAAACTTTTCATTGCATGAATTTCCTATTCGAGGTTGTGTGATGAGAGGAGAATCTAGGTTCTGTGAAGAGCTTCTCTACGTGAGAAATACAAAAATTAGATAATAAGAATTTGACTTGCAGTGAGGATTATTTATATAGCAGGATGTGAATACACTTATCATACAGTTAGATGGAAACCTCCTGATTGTTCATTTATAGAGCATGTTACATCCAATGTAGTTAATGATCTAGCAAGAGAATTCAAGTAGGATTTTTTTTTGTCCCATCAAAACTATCTATAGTTGTTTTTTTAAAAAATAAACAACATTTGTTAATGATTTTTACTGGGGTAAAAAAAGCATAAGACAGTTCCATTATTGTTATAAAATGTTTTATTTTTGTTGTGGGGTGAGTTTAGAAAAGTCAGATAGAATAAATTCAGATGTGCTTCCACTGTTTCCTTTACTTAAAAGTAGGGGCTGTTTTGAGTCAGTGTAATTTGTATGTTTCAGTTTTTATTTCTCTCTGAAAATTATCTTTTAGGGTACCATGCCTTGGAAAGAAAGAGTTCACGTTTTTTTCTGCTAAAAACCCATCCTCCTAACTCTGAAGAGACTGTCTCAGTTAGTAAATGTATATAGCTTGGGGGAAGTGAAGACAGTTGGCAGTTAGAGATTTGTTTTTATGTTCATGGGAGTATATGTGCTTATATTTAAATGTTCACTCTTCTTGCAGGGTTTGTTGATGTTAGTAATATGATAACATATGTGATTTGTCTGAATTGTTTAAAAATGCATAATTACAGGAGGATTTGATTATTCAGCAACAGTTCTGGTAGCTAAAGACTATCATGTAGATATTTTCTTCCAGTATTTGACAGTGGTTCTGTGAGCCATGAGTAGTATAAAAAATAAAAAGAAGATACTGTGACATTTTAATACCGCAGAGGCCATACTCTTAGGATATTCTTATTGTGGAGATTAAATAGGGCTTTATTTAACAAACTGAACTGCTCTTTCACCGCTTGTAGTAGATGTAGAATTCTTTGGGTTTGGTAAACAACAGAGGCTTTTTTCCTAAATGACTTAATGCTTTCAGATTTTTATGGGAAAATTAGAAAAAGCAAAAATGTACTCAGTGGTATATTTTTAAAACCCTTTGTTTCTGGACAAATGGAGAAAGATACCTAAGTGTGCCAAACATGGTTTTAACAGGCTTCCCCTCCAACCTCATGCAGACCCTGGCTATCCATGATTTCAAATTTGGTTAGGGAGTAAGATGTGATATTACACTACGAGTGTTTTCCCTCCAAATAATACTTGTGATTTAAAGAAATGCAATCAAATAGCATTATATATTCGTTTTGAAAAAAAGATCTATCATGCAGATTTTGTGTGGTTCTTTTAGATGCCTTGTAATAATGTGCTAATTTATGCTGATGATCTTACCTCATGACCCTTCTGTGTGCCCTAGATATGTTAATATGTTATGGCTTTTAATTTCAGTCATCTGTGTTGGTTGAATATGCTTGTTAGTCCATAGTGCCACACACTAGTCTGTGTCAAGAACTGGAAAAGAACAAGAAATTGTATCAGAATCAATTTCTTTAAGCATGTTTCAGTAATGGAGGAAATTATAAAATAGACATAATTTTAATAAGACTTTACATCTGAACATTCATTGAAAATAGTGAGTACTCCACGTACTGTAAGCTTTTAATTAGGAAAGAGAGTTGGGTCATTGGTTTTATTAAGCAAGGGCTTATTAATATCTTTTGATTTTTTTTCTTGATTTTAATTTAATATCAGTGAGAAACCATTACAAGAATGAAAACTAGACATCACTGGCAGTTTTTATTTTATTACATCCATTTTTCTATTCTCTAAACTTTGAGGGTTATGCATCTAAAAATTCCTGTGATAGGAAAAACTATTTGTGGTTCGTAAATTCAGGACCTCAAGGTAACAGAGACCGAGACCTAAAACAGATGGGAGAACTCAAATGTTTAAAAAAAATTTGTTAAAATGAAAATTTCATAGAAGGAAAACAGTTTACGTACCTTAAATATGATTCATCTTTATTATCTTTGTTCATCTACAGAAGCTTCTTCTTATAAATTATTTGTATTCTTTCTACAGAGACTATACTAGGAGAGGAATTTTTCCTTATTTGTAGTTCTTTATCTGAAAGTGTAATGCTCTTTTAGCTTTGTCTTGAAATTGTTGCCTCCCCATTTTTAGGTTTCATCTGGATCTGAAAGACACTGACCAACTCAAATACCTGAAAATCTTGGTAACTTTCAAATTGGTATACTTGGCATAATTAAGTAGAGGTTGGTGCAAAAGTAATCGTGGTCTTTGCCATTACTTTTAATGACAAAGGCCATGATTACTTTTGCACCAAACCTGTATTTCTCAAACGTCTCTGCACCTGTGATTACTTCTCTCTAAAATGGGTTATGGAGTTGTTGTTATGATTAATAAATGGTTGATAAATACTAGCTATTCTGGTATTAAGCATTAATAAGGAACATTCACTATTATATGTAAATGTTTTAAATTTGAGTCTCTGAAATTAACTGGCAACTTAATGGAATTTGATTTAAGCACATATTTAGTCCATTGTGATCTATTTAAATGTGTTTTTTGCCCGGCATGGTGGCTCATGCCTGTAATTCCAGCACTTTGGAAGGCTGAGGCGGGCAAATCACGAGGTCAGGAGTTCAAGACCAGACTGGCCAACATGGTAAAATCCCATCTCTACTAAAAAATACAAAAATCAGCTGGACGTGGTGGCTAGTGCCTGTAATTCCAGCTACTTGGGAGGCTGAGGTAGGAGAATTGCTTGAACCGGGACCAGGGAGGTGGAGGTTGCAGTGAGCTGAGATCACGCCACTGCACTCCAGCCTGGGCTACAGAGTGAGACTCCATCTCAAAAAATATATATATATATATAAATAAATGTGTTTTTCTCTTGCCCATCTTTTTCTGCCGAAGAGCGTGAGTTAGGAAATGAGGCAACATAGGATATAGACTAGATAGCCTCTTTTGGTAGCCAGATAGAATGGATTGATGTCTTCATAGAACGAATATGGAATTAGGAGTTGGAAGATTTGGGGTCTTACTCCAGAGAACACTTTGATTGCCTGTGAACTTATTTATCTAGTCTCAGCTTTTTAATTAATTGATTATTTTAATTTAGAGATGAGATTTCACTTTGTTGCCCAGGCTGGGGTGCAGTGGCATGATCATATCTCACTGCTACCTTGAGTTCCTGGGCTCAAGAGATCCTCCCACCTCAGCCTCCTGAGTAGCCGGGGCTACAGGTGTGTACCACTGTGCTCAGCTGATTTTTAAATTTTTTGTAGATACGGAGTCTTGCCATCTTGCCCAGGCTGGTCTCCAATTCCTGGCCTCAAGGGATCCTCCCATTTCAGCTTCTTAAAGTGTTGGGATTCCAGGCGTAAGCCACTGTTCCTGGCCTATTCTTAGCTTTTAAATTCTCATCTATGAAATAATGCATTTGACTGTTCCAAAAGTGTGGGGGACAGGGCATCTTTCTTCACACACACTGTCTGTCTTTTAAAGGTAAATAAAGTTCTATGTTAAGAAATGTGAGGTGTGAAATCCTTCTTGAACATTTTTAACTTTATTCCTCCCTATGGTGACACTCTGGCCCCCATCAGCCTCTTCCTTAACACACTACTGTGACCCAGATTGTCTTTCTTTTATTCTTGTAGCACTTATTAGACTCTATTGCAATTATTTGTTTATTTGTCTCTTGTTAGACTTATCTTGAGTATAGAGATGGCCTTTTCTTCTTGTATTCAAAGTACCTACCACCATATTTGGCTTATAATAAGCCTCAGTTGGTGTTTGTTGAATGAATTTAGATCAATATCCATGCCATTCATGAGAAACAAGTAAAACTTATTATATAGAGCACAGAGGTGGTTTCTAATTTGTGTTGCTCTTACTTTTACTGTTAGATGTAAAACATTGATTTGTTACCACTTGGCATAATTAAATTTAGCATTTTTCTAGTTTAAGTAGTTCAGTTTTTGAGACACTTTTATGAGCCTCACTATATTAATGGCCTTACTGGTGCTTTAGAGATTTTGTGATTCATGGGCACTGTAAGTATAGATTTCATGCTTACAGCGAGTGAATAAAATAGGCACATTGTTCTTTGTTAGTTGCTTGAATTGGGTCTTTTAGTTTTCCTGTTCTTACTGGTGATTCCTTGAGGCATCTGGCCAGTGTTGAGTATTTCTTCTTGACTCATCATCCCTTCCACCGCCTGCCGAAGAGGTGCTTTTACGTTGGTCAAGAGCATTTGGTGTGAGTTAGATTTCATTATTGGTATAGGTTATGGACCACCTGATAAGTCTAAGCATGTCATAGTAATTAGCATTGAATACCAGCCACCAGAATGCTTAATTCAGGTACTGTGCTCTTTTAATTCTAAAGGTGTTGTGAAGTATGGAGAAGTCCTCTCCCTGAATATGAAACTAGCTACTAAATTTGGAGTTCTCTCCCTACTCCTGCACCATTTTCCGTTGTGTGAAATTTCAGTTGATTGTATTAAATTTGTGTTTACATAGTCTTTCAGAATCAGTAGAAATTTTTCCTTAGATATATCTAAGTCACTCCTTTTTTGAGATGATTTAGAAAAGAGGAAATTGAGGATTGAAAGTTAAAAAGGGAGAAAAATGGCTGGTAGGTAACATGTAGAAGTTTTAACGTTTGAGCTCAGGAGAGTGATTCTTGTGGGCTTTAATACTTGTGTCTGAGAGCTGGGAGGAAGCTGTGTTGAAGAATGTCTGGGACCTGGTGAGACCCCAGAAAATGAGAATCCATCACCAAGAAAGGCATTGATGGGACTTAAAAATGTTTGGCTACAATGAAAGCTTTTTATTTGTTTAATTTTTATTTTTAATTAATATAGGTTTTTGAAATGAAGTCTCATTTTGTCACTCAGGCTGGAATGTAGTGGTGCCATCTTGGCTCACTGCAACCTCCAGCTCCCAGGTTCAAGCGATTCTCCTGCCTCGGGCTCCCAAGTAGCTGGGACACCTGGCTAATTTTTGTATTTTTAGTAGAGACGGGGTTTCAGTATGTTGGCCAGGCTGGTCTCAAACTCCTGACCTTTGGTGATTCTACTGCCTTGGCCTCCCAAAGTGCTGGAATTAGGGGTGTGAGCCCCTGTGCCCAGCCAGCTTTTTAGAATGCATTTTATCTGCTGCAAGTTGAAAGAAATTTACTCACCTTTGAATGAAACTGTAGAATAAAAATCCTGGATTTTCTAGATATCAAGGGATGGTTAGAGAACCCCCAAAAGTTCAATATAGATCGTTAGAAGCAGACGGGGTAAAATGTCACCTTATAGTCTTTTCATTTCGTGCACTCTCTCTATTGTGGTAAGTTATAAATTATTGATAGGGCCTTCTAGAGTTTCTTTTTCTACTTTTGGTCTCCTTATCCTATCTTCCCTGTAGATTAAAAAAATTCTCCCCAAGTATATTCTGCTGTGGGGATTTTCACAAATGTTAGTGCCTCCACTGGGGAGGAGTTACCTTCTACCTGTGTTTCTGGAAGGGGAAGCTTATGTGAATCTCTAGAAAGAGAATTATATTGATGTTAGGAAATAAGTACTATAGGTGAAAGAATAAGAAAAAGCTCAATGTTAAAAGAGCATCTATTGAGTGACTCTGTGCAAGGCTGACCAATTAACCCTGTGATCTTAGTCAAGCCATGTAATCTCCCTGAGCCTCAGTTTATTCATATATAAAATAAGCAAACTGAACTCCTCTGTTCCCTGGCTCTTTATAAATTCATTTACTCTTAGATGTTTATCACACGCCTGTTGTGCTATGTATTCAGCAGTTGAACAAGACAGATACAGTCTCATCCTTGTAAGAAGACTTCTCTTTCCCCTGTCTCTGTTGACCTGTTGACCTGTCCTTCTCCCTGTTCTCTTATCTAGTAATTGGGTGGATAATGAGGAAATGAAGCAATGTGCAATGCTTAATTACGTATTTGGGGACTCTGCTTTTATGGATAAAGTGGATCAACATTTTTTAGGGAAAAATACCCTGTAAAAACATAGTTTATATATGTTAAAAATGTTAATAAAATGAAAAAGTGATTTATCTGTTAGTGGTAAATTAATTGGGTGACTTGGGAGTGAAAATTATTTGACTTGGAAGACAAAAATTACCCTCTAGGTCAGTCTAGAGAGTAGTTTTATCTAAGTTTAGGCATAGCAAATATAAAATGGAAAAGATTTATCTTTGATGTTGAGTAATTTAAAAAAAGGCATTTGAACTTGGGGATAGTTACTTGTCCTGATGTATTTGCTGAAGATCAGTTGTAATTTTTTATTTTTTAATTTCTGGGTGAAAAACGTCTTTGGTATAAGTTAGGCCTAATATCTTGAGCTTTATGCCTTTATTCTAGAAAATTGACATTTTTATCTCATAAAAGGAAAATAATTTGAATGGAGTTAATAAAAATGAAAGGAGTAAAATTTCACTTAACTTAGAAATACACTGAGGCATCCAAAATGCAGAAAAATCCCTTATTTGGCCTCTAGATCTAAAATGATATTCTAATCTGTGTAGGTTGGTTCAGGAGCATTTCAACTCCGTTGGAGACAGCCAAGTTAGCTTCATTGAATGTCAATCTCTGACTTCTCCCAAGATACTAATGAAAGCAATGAAATTCGTTGGTTTTAGGCAGCAAGAGTAAGTTCAATTTTTCTCTAGACTTGTGGCAATTAGAGGCTGGTTCTAGCCTATCTAATGCTTAAGTTTCAGAGCTACCTCTGTTTGAGAGCTGTTTTGGGGAGATAACCTTGTAACACATACATTTTAATGAGTACATTACTTTTACCACCTGCTGAAGTCGACTTGGGGTGACTACTGACCTGAAGTGAATGCCTGTGTTCAATATTAATATGGCATGTCTAGATCCAGACAGCAATCTTTCATTTTGACATGCACATAGTCAAAGTAAATTAATGTTTAAAACCCAAACACTTTAAGTTCAGCCAGTGTGTGCATTCTATAATAATCCTTCAGAAGCAAGTTACATAGAAATGCTGAGTGCGTTCTTATACTTTATTTATCATATGTATTGGGTCCACATTGCAGTATTTGTAACAAGATTTATCCAGTGCTGTTTTTGTTCCTTGTTTTGTGGCAGCTAAAGAAGTTAATTCATTTCAGGATTTAGGCTCTGCATATTTTAAGCAAAATTATACTTAAAAATCTTCATATGGCTGGCAAGATAGTAGTCTAATTCCAGCTACATTATTTTTAGAAAGAAAAAATCAAGCTAATTCCATACTTTATTTCTCCTCAAATGATCACCAATTTTTGAAAGTATAGTAGCAGTTAAAAAAAAGAAAAAACTAGGCCCAGATATAGTGTGTGTTTGTGACTACAAGTAACAAGGATATTGCTGATTTTCCTTTTCTCTCATACATACCATTTTCTGGTCTTGCTCTTATTGGTCAGAAAACATTCGTGGCAGATGTAGTAATGGGGAAATTATATTAACATTTAAGTATTAAATTAGCTTGTAGCCAGAGTCTCCTTCTAATATGATGACATTTACCAAGTTGAGGATTTTAAGGACCATGTTGTGCAGCTCATTGTTACACATTTCCTGTTTGCCTTTTGTGAAAAAATATCCGAGATCTGCTTTTTCAGATTGGAAATTTCCATTGTAGATTTCAATGTTGTCGTTGTTGTTTTACCTTGCTGGTCAGTGTTTGTTATTTACGTATTAAGAATATGTGTATAGTGACCGTAATAAGAATAGTAGGTGGAGTTGTATGCAGATACAGTTTTCATAACACTTTTGCAGTTTAATTTCAATGAAAAATCTCAAGTTTTATTTATTAGTAAACATATTTCAGCTAAGGAGTTTTTTATGTTCCAAAAAAGATGGCAGATGGAAATGAACATAATATGTGTTTAAAGAAAATATGCTTCATTTATTTTAAAGTATATCCATTACACCAGCATGATGATTTATATGTTGTCTTAGAATTAAAATAGATGCCATACTTATACTGGAAAACTGAAAATGAGATCTCCTCTATGTTTAACAGAATTTATTTTCTATTCATAAATAAATACAGTATTTGGTTTAGGATGTAGAACATCAAATAACAACTGTTAGATTATGCTTAATATATTTATCATTTTGTGAATTTTGGATGTCCTTAACATCAGAATAACATGTCCTTTACCCATAGTATAGTGGCTTTAGATTGGATTTGGAAGCATTGTACAGAGAAGACCTTATTGTTCCTGTTGAATAAGGTATGCCCTACATAGATGAACTTTTTGACCCACTGCTCTTCTGGTAGTAATGGATTTGCACTGATTTGAGCAGAGTATCCCACTTGGTCCTGTTTTTCAGTTGTCTTGTGTGATGGCTGGCTAGCAAAATCAAACATCTGCTTTGTGGCTGTGGAAGCCAGTATAACTAGCTGGCTCATACTGGTTCAAATTTGCAACACTGGCATGGTTAGTATTATGCTGTCACTACATGAATTAACTAGTTGTGGCTAAATTGTTTATGTTGTTTGAACATATTATTATTCTGCATGGGGAATTTTTGTTCTCATGAATTGTTTCATAAAATGTTTTATTAGCTTAGATTAATTGGAAAATAAGCTTTTTAATATGACCTCACCCATAGTCAGAGACTTTGTGAATGATTTCTACAAAAATAAACTATAAAAGAGATGATACAATGGGGTCTATTATTCCTGATTTGATTTTCATCTGCTTCCTTTTGTAATTTTTCCATGATAAAACAGAGCCTCTCAGAAAGTAAGAGGACGTAATCCTAGCTCAGATGGTATGGAGTCCTTAGGTCTTGAGCTATTATGATGGAAGCTACCCCTATACCTCCATTGATAGAAAGAAATATGATGGGCGGACATTTCTTTGGTGAAAAGTAGTTCATAGTTGACTGTGATATCCACCTCTTGAACTTACTTCAGAGGACTGGTTACTGAGGGCAAAATATGTGCATGATTACATATAATCAAGGTTAATTTTTATCAAGGGTCATCATGTTTTTGCTATGGTCTGACAATCATGACCTACATTAAAAGAGCCCTGTGGGTCTGTCTGGTGTATTTTTGCTTGATGTCTGGGTAGTTTATTTCAGATGCTTGTCAGTTTCATTATATATTTTTGTTTGGGGCTCTTTGCTGGATTTTCAGGTATACCATAAAAACAGTTCACTTTACAGTTAGATTGTCATGAGTTGCTTCTGTTTTATGGTATGAAAACACTCTTTAATCTTGAAGGGTGAGTAATTTTGGGGACATTTTCCGTTTGGTGTTGTGTCACGTTCAAATGGTAGATAAACTTTACCTCTGCAGCTAAGATTTCAGATTTAGTTCAGTTAATTTATTCTTTAATGAGTTTTTCTTGGGAAAATATTTTGGAATTTTCAATTCAAATGCATCTTCCTCATTTAAGAAAAATCCAGATGAGTAGTTTATTTCACAACATAATAACTAAATAGGATTTCTAAAGCAGAAATTTACAAATATTTTTCTCTTTTGCTGGGACAAAGGCAATGGTGAAAATTAAAAAGAAATAAAGTTAGGACGTTTGGGTAACTCAAAGACAGAACTTAATGGCGGTTAAGATTGGAGGATTTGATTTTGTAGTTTTGAAACCATATTTAATTTTGGCCATATATATCTTATTTAGTAGTTTAAAGGATAAACAGTTCAAACAGTAAGAAAAAAGCAGTTTGTGTTTTGTCAGTTTTCAACTTCAGATATCAGTAAATCATTGCTGTAGCTTTCTTTATCTTTTGTTTGCACAAAAAACCTGTTAGAATTATGTCTAGGGGGACCATCTGCTGTGGTTCCCAGTCTTGTCAGTGTGATAAGGGATAAGCTGTATAAACAGGGGCACCACAGGAAAAAAAAAAAAAAAAAAAAAAGGAAAGCAAACTGCTTTTAGAAAGGGAAAAGTATGATGTGGATTTAATTTTATAACATAGCCACAGAAATTCATATGATTTTGCTCATATTCTATCAGAATTGAGGTTGTAATATATTTATTCAGAAACCATAGGTCCAAGTTATTTCTATGGTTTATCTTCACATTAATATTATATCTTTTTGATTATAGGGTTTCTGTTTTGGAGGTGATGGCTTTTAAAAGTTATTTGCAAATATTCCAGAATAGCACTTGACATTGCAATATTTTTCAGATTGTCTGCTTAGTTCCTGGATCTTTTTTTCCCCTAGCTATTAATTTTTCTTTCAGTTGAATCCTCAGAAATCATCCTTTTCCTGTTTCATTTGCAGTGAGGTCATGGTGCTTCATAAGGAACCAGGCAGTCATTTCCATGGCAACACACACTATCGAAACATCACAAATCTGTCGTGCCCCTTACCTTTAAACTCTCAAATGCTAAGAGGAGGGGGTGTGTAAGGAGCAACATTGTTCTTACAGCGTAAGTATAGGATAGCAGGAAGCAGAGGAAAGTCAACTAATTGACTCAAATGTACCTTGAGTTGACTTAACTATAGACACATATATGTAAGGAATTTCTTTTCTATATTGTATTCAACAGTGTTTTGAGGATGGAAAAATGAAGATTCCAAAACACTGATATAAAGATCATTATTTGGTGTCTGTGAGAAATGTAAAAGAAGAATAAACAGCTGAGTTATGTTATACATGTACATGTTACACAGTTACTCCAGTCATGAGACGTCTACCTTTGCGTAGAGGCCCTAGCTCATGTCTCTCAGACATTTCGACTTAAGCTAGGATATTTTCAGCATGATAGTGACTATCTTTTAAACAAGTCTCAGATTTTTGTTAATTTTCTTTTTCTTTTTAACTGTCACGAGGAGGTGTTAGCAAGATGGTGTGATTCCTGGATATGGAATAGGAGAACAATTGGTGTTCCATCATTAATGAAAATTTCATGCTCTTTGATATCAGGTATGAAGTATAATAAAATTCAGCAGTTTTATGATATTTTATGGTAAAGCGATTCTTAGTAACTTCAAGTCTTCAGCATTTTTCAGTATTTTATTTTATTAATTCTGTAGCATTTTTACTTCTGGGTAGCACATTTATTTGTGTGACCTGTGAAGATGGTAAGTGTTGCAATGCCTAGCATCTTCTGTTCCCAGGCTCCTCGTAACACACTCTGTGCTGGTCCTTACCCTCAAACCTACCCATTCTACTTTAGGAAGCAGCTCACAGGACGGGCACCTCCCACTTGATGGCAGCCACCTTGGAGGCAGGAGCCTTTCTGTGTGTGGCATGGAGCAGGTGTCTAATAAATGTTTGTTAAGAGAACAGTGGTCACAATGAATGGGATTAGTTGTTTGTGATAACCCTTTTTTTTCCTGTATGTCACAGGTATACATATATATATATATATATTTTAATTTTTTACTGCATATGTACAAAATGAGGTTGGAATATGTTCTCCATACCCATTTTGTATTTTAACAACATTTTTGTAGTGTATTTTGAATCTTGGTAGGCCCTTTCCTTTTGCCTTTTCAGGCCTCCGTACACTGCTATGACAAGAGGACTTCTAAGGCTGTTTCTGTTCCTCAATTCCATTCGTTGCTGGTGAACTAACCTTGGTGACCATAAGCCTCTTTTGTGAGAGAAAGAGCTGTGAGTGGGGAAGGCTTTCAAAGGCTGTAGGTACTACCTAGTGGCAGTATTAACAAATTTTATTAGGAAATATTTGACAGGGAAAAGGATGAAGAGAACAAGAACCAGTTGTATATCACCTACCCAGATTTAGCAATAAAACATTACTGACGTAGCTGCAGCCTTCCATGTATGAGTTGGGGGTTAGATGGGAGTATATTTTTCATTTTCACTTTGTACCTTTTTGCTCTAGAAAAGCTTCAGACTTCAAAAGAAATCTTTGCCTGCTCTGTGCTTTCATAGTACTACCCCAGGCCTAAGTGTATTATTGAACCTGCCAGTGCATTAGAACCATCTGTTCAGATGTCTGTCACCTCCACCAGCCTTCATCTTTGTGATTTCAGCACTATACAGAATAGCTGGAATGGAATAGGTGCTCAGTAAGTGCTTGTTGTGTGAATGACTGAATGAATGAATTGGTACAATTCTTTTCTCAAAATACCGTTAATGCAGGATTCTGTTGAGCAAAACTTTCCTTGTCTAGCCCATAGTTACAAGGGCCTTGCTGTTCTGATTTGAACAAATTTAATTAAACATAAAATCCTGTAGAACAGATGCATTTACAAGTCTCTGCTCACACAGCTGCTGGTCTATTTAATAAAAACATTGCTGTTTTGATTGGGTATTCACAGTCTTTCTTTTTGTTGACTGTATTAGTATCGTGGTGTAAGCAGACTACAGTCTAGGAAGATGAGTGGGAGAATGAGCCCGTGATCAGAACTGAGAGAGACAATTGGAAATGGATGTCAAGAAGATGGATGGGGAAAATGTTTTAGTCTTAGGTGCAGTCACAATAAAAAAAACAAATACATGTATTTGTCTTCTGTGGACCATATCTCATAAAATCTGTGACTCCATATTTCTTATGCAATTATTCTAACCTTCCTTCTCTTAAATCACCTAAGTGTGCATGACATTCCTATTCTAAATTACAAAAAATAGATACTGACACATTTGCTTTTTAAATTTTTAAAAATTCAGGTATAAATTATATCCAATAAAATGCATAGATTGTAAGCGTTCAGTTCAGTGAATTTTTTTCTCCATTTATACAGCTATGTAAACACTACCCCAAACAAGGTAGGGCGTATTTCTATCACCCTAGAAAATTTTTTCCTACCTGTCTCCAGTCAACCCTCCTTTTCCTTTCCCCACTCCTCCACAGCAGCCACTTTCTGATTCTGATCCCACTATTCTTGGGAGTCATATGAGTGGAATCATAGCATGTACTTTTGTGTCTGGTTTCTTTTGTTCAAGATACTGTTTTCGGATTCATCCATGTTGGTGCATGAATAAATTTGATTCCTTCTAGCAACAGAAATGTGTATACGAGCAATCAAATACAAATTTATGTTTACTTTAAAGTTGAGAGATTGAGTAGTGCTTTTTTAAGGAAGATTGTTAGTAGGCTTCCACAACAGCTCACATTTATAGAGTGCCAGTCCTTACTCTCAGTGCTTTACACACTTTGTCTTATTTGTGTTTTGTGATTATTTGTTTACTTAGTTTTCTGTGGCAGACATGTTCAGTGAAAGCATTGACATCCAATGAAGGACTTGATGTTTGACAAAAGAAACTGTCTCGTGATATAAACCTCCGATTGTTTTTTAAGGACTAAGTACTAAGCACTGTTTATGGTGGGCATTGATGAGCTTAAATCATGAACCAAGAGGAAAAGTCTAAAAGGACAGTGGAAAAGAGTTACTGGGTGGGACAGAAAGAAGTGCAGTAGCTCAGTTTAGATTCCTCTTATACTATCTGTGATGAAATTTTTGAGACAGAGTCTTGCTCAAGTCTCGCTCTGTTGCCTAGGCTGGAGTGCAGGGGCGCGATCTTGGCTCACTGCAACCTCCGCCTCCTGGGTTAGCCTTCTGAGTAGCTGGATTACAGGCCTGCGCCACCACGCTCTGCTAATTTTTGTATTTTTTTGGTAGAGTCAGGGTGTCAACATGTTGCCCAGGCTGGTCTTGAACTCCTGACCTGAATTGGTTCACCTGCTTCGGCCTCCCAAAGCACTGGGATTTCAGGCATGAGCCACTGCACCTGGCAAAATTGCCTTTTTTCCCAGAATAAAGTTTCAAAGTATACATGAATGAAAGTATATTACATACAGCATGGATGCATGAAAAAACGCATATAAATTGTGCGAAGCCTCTCAAAGATGCTTGATCATTGCCCTAATTTTTGTTCAGAATTTTATCAGTCCTGTTTTCAGTTTTTACATATAGCTTTTGTTCTACTAGCATGTAGGTAATACCTGTTATGTGCCAATTCGTTGTCCTAACGGCTTTACGTATATTCTCAAAACTCTGTGAAATGGGGAGTTTTTCTGCTTTCTAGTTTGTTTTGCACATAAGGATACTGAGGCAATGCGACATTAAAGAACTAGACCAGAGTCACACAGATAGTGCAAGTGGAGCTGGGATTCTCACCTGGCTGGTCTGATTTCAGAGTCTGTGCTCTTAATCACTGCACCGGGTGCCTCAGCCTTCCCTGTCCCTAACATGCTCCTCATTTGTCCTTGATCCCAGTGATGATGCTGGTTGCGTATTTCAAGGGTTGTAAGGATTGACAGTATCAAAACAGATGTAGCGATTGGGACTTTGCTAATTTCTATACTTCATAAAATAGATCTTAAAATTGCATAGTTCTCTTTTTGTAGGGGAGGGAAGGATATATAGGAAGGGATGATTTACAGTTTGACATCTGTGGCAGTAGTAGAGTGAGTGCTTTAAGCCTCAGCAAAGCTAATTACATAACCAATTTTGTGCTTATTCAAGGCTATATTTATAGTGGGGGGGTGTTCTTGGCTAGTTGGCTGTAGGCCCTGGGAGGGAGAGACCACAGGGACTGTCTGTGAATGTATGTATGATTGAATTAGGCAATAGCAATTGGAAGTATTTTATTACCACACGAGGTCCTTATACTCAGATTGGGCACACCTTCAGTGGGTCCTTGACATTTGTGAATTTCACATTTGGGGTTTCGATTATTTTCAAGCCCCCAGAAAGTCCATGACATTTAGTAGTTTGTTATGAAAATAGTATCAGTTTCATAGAGTTGTGGGGTTCTGAGAATTAAAAATAAATATATGTAGGACTTAGCCATTAGAAGGCTAGAATACAAATTCTAGTCATTTGGTGAGTGAGTGAACCTAGCAGAGGTTCTTGCGTGTCTGCTTGTGACATCTGCATTTGAGAGTCTCAGAATGCATTAGTGACTGTGCCATGGGTGCCCCGTCACGGCCACTTCTCGTCCTTGGTGGACTGTGAGGCGTCCCTGGACTCAGGGCTTCAGAGTTACTTCTGCCCCTTTGTCCTTCACGGAACACTTTTTACTTCCCTGTGGTCTTTCAGTGTAAGGTTCCTTTATTTTTAATTATCAAACTCCCCTCTCCAGGTTGTAAGTAAGGCTGTGTTTGGCCATCATCTTTCTTAGCTATGGGTTAAAGCATTCTGGGTACTGTTTTCTCCTTTTTATCCCTGTGCCATAGCGCTTGCATCTCTCCCTTGTACTCATGGTTAGGTTGATCTCATTGCCACTTTACTTTTTAAACCTTAAAAAACACCATTAATTCTCCCAAGAGAAGGCCCGATATTTCTGTAGCTCGGCCTCCAGAGCCCGTTATCCCTGATGTAACAGATCATCTCCTTGCTTCCCTCTAACGTGGCGCACTGGATGTTGTTTGTAAAGGAGTGATTTTCCCAGTTACTAACTCATAAAATTTGCTGACTCTGTTTTTTGGTAAGAAGGTTTATAATGCTTTGAATCTCTTGAGTCATTTTCTTTTTTTTTTTTTTTAGAAAAAAAGAAACGGAGAAAGAAAGAAACAGCAAAAGAAAGAAAAAAAAGAATGAAAGAGAGAAAGAAAGAGGAAGAGAAAGAGGGAGAGAGAATGGGATTCTTGTTTTATTGCCCAGGCTAGAATGCAGCCTAAAAATGGGTATTAAAAACCTCTTTTATGCCAATAATTATGCTTAACAATGGAGACAGGAAGGAATAGGGGATGAAAATAACAAATAAGCAGTCAACCAATATTTTATTTAAACCTGTGAAATGCTATGCAATGGCTGAGGAGTGATTTACTTCCAATTATGTGGTCACTTTTAAAATAGGTGTAATGTGATACTGAGACAAATGTATGTTTTGTGGATTTGGGGTGGAGAGTTCTGTAAATATTTGTTAAGTTTACTTGTTCCAGATCTGAGTTGAAGTCCTGGATATCCTTGTTAATTTTCTATCTCATTGATCTGTCCAATACTGACAGTGTAATATTAAAGTCTCCCACTATTATTGTGTGAGAGTCTACGTCTCTTTGTAAGTCATTAAGAACTTGCCCTATGTATCTGGGTGCTCCTGTAATGGGTGCGTATATATTTAGGATCGTTAGCTCTTCGTGTTGCATTGATCCTTTCACCACCATGTAATGTCCTTCTTTGTTTCTTATGTTCTTTGTTGTTTTTTTGTTTTGTTTTGTTTTGTTTTTAGAATAAAAAGAATGAAAGAGAGAAAGAAAGAGGAAGAGATTTTAGAAAGAGAAAAGGAGAAAGAAAGAAACAGCAAAAGAAAGAAAAAAAGAATGAAAGAGAAAGAGGAAGAGATTTTAGAAAAAGAGAAAAGGAGAAAGAAAGAAACAGCAAAAGAAAGAAAGAGTGAAAGAGAAAGAAAGAGGAAGAGATTTTAGAAAAAGAGAAAAGGAGAAAGAAAGAAAAAAAGAATGAAAGAGAGAAAGAAAGAGGAAGAGAAAGAGGGAGAGAGAATGGGATTCTTGCTTTATTGCCCAGGCTAGAATACGGTCTAAAAATGGGTATTAAAAACCTCTTTTATGCCAATAATTGTGTTTAACAATGGAGACAGGAAGGAATAGGGGATGATAATAGCAAATAAGCAGCCAACCAATATTTTATTTAAACCTGTGAAATGCTATGCAATTGCTGGGGAGTGATTTACTTCCAGTTATGTGGTCACTTTTAAAATAGGTATAATGTGATACTGAGAAAAATGTATGTTTTGTGGATTTGTGGGAGGAGAGTTCTGTAAATATTTGTTAAGCCTAGTTGTTCCAGGTCTGAGTTCAAGTCCTGGATATCCTTATTGATTTTCTATCTCGTTGATCTATGTAATATTGACAGTGTAGTGTTAAAGTCTCCCACTATTATTGTGTGGGAGTCTAAGTCTCTTTGTAAGTCATTAAGAACTTGCCCTATGTATCTGGGTGCTCCTGTAATGGGTGTGTATATATTTAGGATCGT
>PVKP010029617.1:0-28804 GCA_004027715.1 Plecturocebus donacophilus
TCAAAAAAAAAAAAAAAAGAAAAAAGAAAGGAGTCAGTCACTGGTCTTTGCTGATATCCAGAAGCGGATTGTTTGTTCCCTTCATCTTTCTAGAAGTTAAATTCTTTTATTGCCTTGTCACTAGATTTTGAAGCTCTTGCAAACTAGAAGCTTGCAAGATCAATGTCCATAGATATTTTTAAATGACGTGCATGGTTTAAAAGGACCCTAATTTCTGAGTACATGGCTTCCCCAAAGAAATAGTATATATTTTGGAGATGGTGGGGGTTTTGGCATGGAGAGGGATTCCTGTTAGTCTAGAAATGTGTGTTACTTACATGTCTCCTCCATGCTACTGTTTCAAGAATATGGGTTCTCTAGTTTGCCTTTAAACACTACTCAGGCAGAAGGTGGTTTTCGTAAGAATTTTGAGATGGATGAAATGTTCTAGTGAACTTAGGACCGGGTGCATGTGTGTGCATGCGGCGTGTGTGTGTGTAAACAGCAAAAGGGGAGGTGGGAGAAACAATAAGGAAGAGCTTTGATTAAAAGTATGTGTACCTAAAAGGAGATTTTAGTTTACTGTTTCTGGTGGTGATGTTCTATGTTCTGGAATCCATTTACCAGAAGAAGAGTTTGTGGGTCTTCTGTCGGAAGTGGAATTGTACGGTGCCCTACTCTCTGCAGAGCCTTGCGACAAAGTGGTCTCCCAGGCCCCAGAGACCCCCCAGGGCACGTGGCAGGAGCTGACAGTGGCGGAGTCCCAGGTGGTGTGTGTTGACGAGTGATGGGCAGGATGGCGACTCACAGCTGTGGGCTGTGTTACTGCTTCACCCCCTGTACTGCTTTTCATAGAAAGTCCCCACTTTACGTCAGTTGTGAGAGCAGCGTCTTCTGATGTGACAGGAAAGAAGACACTCCTTGCATCAAATGTAAGAGTTTAATATAAGAGTGGAGTAGATAAGTGAACTCTCCTAAGAGTACTGTTTTTTGTTTCCCTTTTTAAATGCTTTTTTGGTACATAAATAATGTACTTTTTTTAAAAAAGAAATTCCAGATGAGTGGGAAAGATCCCGTTATTGCACCGTCTGATTATAACCACTGTTAACATTTCTGTTATCTTTTCACACTTTTTTTCTATGCATCTGTATGTGTTTTATTACTTTTTCACGGCATATAATCGTATTATACGTAGTTTTATAACTTTTATCCCTTTTAATGCTATATTGTGAATAGTTTTCTATACCAGTAAACATGTAATGACATTATTTTTAATCTTTATGTAGGTTGTACCTTGAATTCTTAGGTCGTTTCCAATTTTTTACTGTTGTAGTCAAGGACATAATGAAGTTCTTCTAACATCTTTGTGAACTTTGCAGAATATTGACTTAGGATAATTTTCTGGAGTTATTACTGGCTCAAAAGTGAGCACCTCTCTATCAGCGACTCCTTTCCTTCTGGGGCATACAGGACTTCACCCTCCAGCCTCCTTGTACTCATTCAGGGTCCTATGACTAATTCTGGCCAATGAAGTGTGAGCAGAGGTGACATATGAAGCTCCAGGCAGAGACTGAAATGCCCATGGGCAGTTCCGCAGTGTCTGTCTTCCCTTGCCCCAGCAAATGCTGATGTCCCAGGGACAGAGCCTCTGTCAAGCCTGGATCCCTGAGTGACTACTGGAGCGGCCCCCTTCTCCCTTCATGTCACGCTCACCTGCCACCCTGCGTGGACATGTAGCGTGAATAAAAACTAAACCTTAGGTATTAGCCACTGGGATTTCAGGGTTAGTTAGTTAACTGCAGCATAACGTATCCTGTCCTAACGATAAAAAAAGTATGCACATTTTTAGGACTTCTAATATGTGTTGCCTCAAATTGCTTTCCAGAAAAACTGTCCCAAATTATACTCCCACCCACAGTGTGTGAGTGTGTACTGCTTTCTCCTCAACACTGGAGTTACCCTGGGGTCAGAGAGCTAAAAATAATAATTTTTTGGTTAAAATGTGACCCTTTAAGGTATTCAGTAGTATCATTGATTTCTAAGAGCTATGTTTCATAAACATTGTAAAATGAAATTTTAAGTTGTTAGTCAAGTTTGTTACTTTTTTTTTTAATGGTTGCTACTTATGCTGTCATGCTTATGAAGGTCTAATTCTTTTTTTTTTTTTTTTTTTTTTTTTTTTTGAGATGGGGTCCACTCTGTCCCCCAGGCTGGAGTGCAGTGGGGACACTCGGCTCACTGCAACCTGAGCCTCCCAGGTTCAAGTGATTCTCGTGTCCCAACCTCCTAAGTAGCTGGGACTACAAATGTGTGCCACCACGCCCGGCTAATTTTTTGTATTTTTAGTAGAGATGGGTTTCACCATGTTGCCCAGGCTTGTCTCGAACTCCTAGGCTCAGGCAATCCATACATCTTGGCCTCCCAAAGTACTGGGATTACAGGCATGAGCCACGACGCCCGGCGAGGTCTTTCTAATTCTGATTGCAAGATTGTATAAATATTCACTATCTTATTTTTGCACTTTTATTACTTCTCTCTAAACAGTTAAATCTCTGATCTGGCTGGGCGTGGTGGCTCATACCTGAAATCCCAACACTTTGGGTGGCCAGGGTGGGAGGATCACTTGAGTCCAGGCGTTTGAGGTTACAGTGAGCTTTGATGGCGCTGTTGCACTCCAGCCTGGGGAACACAGCAAGACCCTGTCTCTAAAAAAATAAACCCTCTAGTCTATCTGGAATATATTTTCTAAATTACCCCATCACTGTTTATTGGGAAGTCTATCCTTTCTGTACTCTAGATGAAATTCTGTCTTTACCATACACCCAGCCCTTCTGTTGGGTGCCAGGATAAGCACCCTGGCCTTGAGTGTGCTGTGAACTTTATTGTGACTTGCCTGCACATTCTAGCCACTGGTACCACATTGTTTGGCTTGCCATAGCAATGTGGACTTTGGACTAAACATCCCCATTAAACTTTTTCAAAACTTGCCTAGTATATTGTGCATGCTGGGCGCCATGGCTCATGCCTGTGATCCAAGCACTTTGGGAGGCTGAGTTGGGTGGATCACCTGAGGTCAGGAGTTCAAGACCAGTCTGGCCAATATGGTGAAACCCCGTCTCTACTAAAAATACCAAAAAAAAAAAAAAAAAAAATGAGGTGGGTGTGGCAGTGGGCGCCTGTAAACCAGCTACTTGGGAGGCTGAGGCAGTGAACCCAGGAGGCAGAGGTTACAGGGAGCCGGGATCGAGGCACTGCACTCCAGCCTGGACAGCAAAGCGAGACTGTCTCAAAAAAAAAAAAAACAAAAAAACTTCCAAAAGAAATTTGAGATAATTTTGTGATGTTTAGAAGAATTAGAAATTGAATTGAGTAAAATTTACGTGTTTTACACAAGAGGACTAACGTCTTTATAATATTTAACCTTTCAGTAAATTTATTATGTTTTATGTCTCTCACCCTAAGTTTTCTAGTATAGGTGACCTTTGTAGTGTGATTACTATTGTAAATGAGATCTTTTCCCACTACTTTTAAAAATGAAAATTAAATCTGTCACTTTTATGACTTTAAAAACATTAAATAAAACTTATTTAAAGGTAAACATTATTTAAAAACATAATGTAGAAAATTAAAGTCCCCCATAACTACAATCCCTTTTCCCCAAGCTGAACAGTCAACAGTTGATGCATATTCATCAGTTTCTTCCTAAAGTATGTTTTAGCACTTTGACCATATGAGACAACACTTCTGCTATTAGCATTTTTCTCTTTGCAATAGATCTTCCTATGTCAGTACACATCAATCTACCTCATTCTGACCTCTGCATAAGAGAGTAGTGTGTGGTTGTACTTGCTGACTGGTTATTTATTTTGTAACTAGCCAATTACTGAATTATTCTGAAGGTTTTGCTGTTGTTGATTTTTTTGCCTTTTTCAGTTGGGTAATAGTTCTGGGTACGATGATAATTTTATTCCCATATTTTTAATCTTACTTCACCTTCTCAACTCATCACATTGACCAGTACTTTTAGAACAATGTTAATTAACACTTAGATAATTGTGCTGATATTGTCCATTCTTTTATATATGTATATATTTTACTTAGAAGAGTGTTTCTCTAAAACTGTAAATTTGACTCTTAGTGTAAGATAATCTTAATATTTGAATGACACATTAAGGTTATGCCCTCTATTTCTAGTTTGATGAAAATATTATTAGTAATGGATGTTGGGGTTTTATTAAATGGCTTTTTTCCACATCTGTCAAGAGGATCAAATGGTTTTTCTCTATTATGACTTAAGATGAATCATTTTAATAGATTTGCTAATGTTAAGACATCTCTGCATTTCTACAAAAATCGGATATAGTCATAGTATATTATTCTTTTAATATACATCTCCTTTCAGTGTTAACAGTGGCTATTTATGATTGGTTGGTCCATAGTAGGTTTTTATTTTGTGTTTCTTATCTGTACTTTCTGATTTTTCTACAAAGATCATGTATTACTTGTATAATAAAAATAAGAGCTTTAAAATGCAAAATTCTTCTGGATTTGGTTTGCTCATTTTATTATGAAACTTTTCATACCTAAACAAGATGAATAGTTGTATAATTTTTTTTCTACTGTCTTCATCAGTTATTGATGTTTGTTAACTTCTTTAAAAATTAAAAAGAACTTGGGAAGCGCTCTTTTTCTATGCCCTGGAAATGTTTAAATATTTAGAATGTTTTGCTCTTTGAAGTTTTTATAACATATAAAACTGTCCAAGTCTAGTGCCTTTTTAGGAAATTTTTTTTTCAGTTGTTTTCATGGTCATTGGTTTCTTTAAACTTCCTATTTTCTGGCAATTTAAATTTTCCCGGTGAGCGTGGTGGCTCGTGCCTGTAATCCCAGCACTTCAGGAGGCTGAGGAATGAGGATCTCTTGAGCCCAGGAGTTCACAGTCAGCCTGGGCAGCATAGTGAGACCCTGTCTCTACTAAAAACTAGCTAGGCATGGTGGTATGTGCCTGTAGTCCCAGCTACTTAGGAGGATCACTTGAGCCCAGGAGGCTGAAGCTGCAATGACCCATGAGCATGCCTGGGACACAGAGCAAGACCCTTTCTGAAAAAAACATTTTTAATTAAGTAAATTTTCCTGAATAGTGATTGTTATGATTTCCAGATGTGTCGGCCTGGAGCTCTGTTGTTCTGCTTCCTCATTCCCATGTTGTGTGTGCTTTCCCTTTTTGTTCTCATTAGTTTTTCCAGAGTTAGTCTGTTTCATTGATATTTTCAAATAGCCATATCTGAGATTTATATCTTAATTTACTGTTTTACTCTTTCATGATTATTTTTGTTTTGTTCTTAATAATTTTTTCTTTTATTATTTTCCCAACTTCTCAAGTTGAATGCCATTTTAACTTTTTCTTCCTTAATAAAAAGTCACGGTTACTTACATTGTAAGGTATGACTTTTCCTCTGAATATACCTTTATCCATCTCCCTTAAATTTATATTTGGTGTTCTAAGTTATAAATAATTTATAATTTCTAATTGACTTTATTTTTTACTGGAGTCTTTTGAAGTTATTCTTTTAAATTTCCAGGTAGTTTATTTTGTTGTTGTTTTTAGCTTTTCTTACAGACTTCTGATTTTATTGCCTTGTTGTCAAAGAGGGCATGGCTTGTACAGTTTGTGCATTTTGGAGATCATGGTGGATGTTTTCTTCAGACCTAATAAATTTTTTGTTTTAATATATATCCCTAGGAAACTGAAGAAGAAAATATGTTCTCTGAAGGGAACAAAATTCAATCAGATATATTCATCTGACCTTATAAAGTATAATATTATGGACCTTTAATTTTAATTTACGTGATTTATTAAGACTAAGAAAGGTATGTTAGTCTCCTATTATTGTATTTCTGTTTCTTGTGTTTCTAACAGTTTTTGGTTTGTTTTTGATGTTACTTGGCAAATGAACTTTTTATATTTAAGGGAAAAAATATTTTCCTTTAAAGACTTGTAAAGCTTTGTGAATTTTACCTGGTTTTGTTAACAGTTGTTTCTGTAGAAATATATAGTTAAGTAAAATATTTGTGTCTGTCTTTAAATCAACAAATCTTTCAGGAGTCCTTTGTATCTTAACGAGATACTTTGGAAGTTCTTGACCTCCCTAAGTAGGCTGATGTCCTCACGGGCTACTCCTGAGCCAAAGCAAGAGTGGCGGTGTAGAGTGAGGCCACTAGGCTTTGGGTTTTTTGAGTGTGCCTCCACTACCAGGGAGGGGGACTTGTGCCTCTTCCATCACCTTTTTCATACTTAGAGCTCTTATTCATTCATTCATGTTTTCATTTAGCAAATACTGTGATCTGTATGCCCAGGCCCTGGGAACACCATAGTGAAAAGACTTACTTTCCCCAGATCTGCTCTGTTCCAGTGGAGGGATGAGCTGCTCCATTGCAGGCATTCATGGAACTCAGCTGATGGGGGATTTGTAAGGCTTCCCCGCAAGGCAGAGCTCTCACAGGCGGCCGAGGACAGGGGCCAGCATTCACCCTGCTTCTCCAGACCTAGGATGACCCGAGCCATTCTGAAGACCTCATGAACACCAAGCTTCAGAATTGCTGAACCCAGGAGGAGCCCACAGTGGCTCTGAATGTGCCTACTTTGCTGCTCCTGCGTCACCAGCCCACTCAGGTCCTCTGACTTTTGTAGTAGCATTTTTCTAAGGAAAATCTGCAGACTAGCTGCTTCAGAGCTATTTGTGTTGCTGGCCCATCCCAGGAAGACTTCCTAGATGAGGACCCTTGCATTGTGGACCTGGAAATCTTCATTCTAGAAAGCTGCTTTTACTAGATAATGGCCCCCAAAGATGTCCACATCCTAATCCCTGGAACCTGTGACTATGTTACCATACTTGGCAAAAGGTCCCTTCAGACAGGGAGGTTATTCTGGATCATTTGGGTGGGCCCAGTCTAATCACACAAGTTCTCATCAGCAGAGAACCTTTCCTTGGGTCAGAAAGAGCTGTGATGATGGAAGAAGGGTCAGAGAGATACGATGCTGCTGGCACTTAAGGTGGAGGAGGGGGCCACAAGCCAAGGAACATGGGCAACCTCTAGAAACCGGAAAGGGCAAGGAAACTGCTGCTCCCCAGAGCTTTCAGAAGAGAACACAGCCTGTCAACACCTTGATTTTAGCCCAATGAGATCCATGTCGGACTTCTGACCTACAGAACTGTAAGATAAGAAATTTGTGTTTTAAGCAGCTACTTTTGTGATTTGTATGGCAGCAGTAGAAAACCAATGCACTCTCACGTGCTTTTACATACCCTACGGTCTGAGAGCCTCTGCCCCATAAATGCACTCAACTATGTGGATTTCACATGCCATGTGGCCTTTAACCAACGACCTCTTCATTCTGGCTGCTACTACCACCTGCTTGATTCCCTAGTTCAAATTCTGAAGAGGGAAGGGACGAACAGATGACTACACAGGTATGATGGGCTCAGCTCATTGCTTTTCACTCCAGGACAATCTATAGGATTGGCTGTGCTAGGAGCAGATGCCAGTCCTCCTTTGGCCAGAAGGCCAGACTCCAAGACAAGGTATATGGCTTTATAGGAAAGAGAGGTCGGAGACCTGTAGGAAAAGGCTGTGGGGTTGAGACCTAAAGATGGGCCTGGGTTTGCCAGGATACGGAGGATAGAGGGAGAATTCCAGGCACTGTGCTTAAGAGAACAGGCCCTTTGTGGGCAGGCAGGCAGGAAGCAGGGGCAGGGGCTGCCCTTACCATGTGGGCTGGAAAGCCAGGGAGAGGTGAAGATTGGCAGTGCTTCGGAGGCCAGATTGGAGAGCTCTGAAGCTGGGCAGTCCTCACTTTCTTGGCTCTAAATTCCCTGAAGCCAAAGTCTGGATTTACTTCAAGGCTTGGCTGGAAGAAGTAGGGAAAGGGAGAAAGGAGAGAGAGGGTTCCAGAGGAGGAAGAGAAGTGTTGATGCACAGAAGACAAAATTAGGTCAGGAACTTTTATTGTGAGAATGCTCTTTTGAAAAGGATCCTTTTTTTCAAAAGCCCCTTGTCTTTGCCAGCCGTTAGAAACCAAATTGAGTATTATTCCAGCCTGATTAAGCTTGCTAGTATCTCAAAATACTGAAATTATAAATATGTAATTACAATACCAAACTGCAAAATAAGCAAAAGAAAAGTCCCACAAAGTTCTGATTTTGCCACTTCTTCAATTCCAGATTCTTTCCCTAGGAAGAGTTTGATGCCGAGCCTGGCCTGTCTGTGGTGGGGAAGGAAGCCTGGGACACAGCCATTGCACCTGCCTCTGGGATCTGAACCTGATGCCCAGCGAGTAGCCAGCAGGTTGCGCCCCCCATTGGAACACCCCTGGGAACCACATGGGAGCGACAGGTACAGGGGCCAGTGTAGGGTCAGGGCTTGGCCCATCAGGCCCAGGCCAGCACAGTGAGGCACATTCATTTGTATATAGGAGTTGGATTTGCATTCTGAAAAGGTAGCACATGTGACAGACCTGTGGGCAACCTGGCAGTGGCCATGCCATGAAGGCCCAGGTGAAGTTGCTGAAAGGAACCCAGCTGTGCCGGCTGAGGCCCCTCAGGCTGCTGTACGAGAGTTAAGACACTGAAGGCCGGACACAGTGGCCCATGCCCGTAATCCCAGCACTTTGGGAAGCTAAGGCGGGCAGATCATGAGGTCAAGAGATTGAGATCATCCTGGCAAACATGGTGAAACCCCGTCTCCACCAAAAATACAAAACTTAGTTGGGCTTGGTGGCGCACTCCTGTAGTCCCATCTACTCAGGAGGTTGAGGCAGAAGAATCGCTTGAACCCAGGAGGCGGAGGTTGCAGTGAGCCGAGATCACGCCACTGCACTCCAGCCTGGTGACAGAGCGAGACTCCATCTCAAAAAAAGAAAAAAACCGGAAGTACCAAGATTTCTGTTCTGTAGCAGGACTTTCTTTGGAAACGAGGGGAATTCCTTTTGTTCTGTGGAAACCCGGGATTAACATCACAAGAGTGAGGGTGACAAGGTTAGTGGGGATGCTTGCACAGTCTGAGAGATGAATGGATAGCTTTGCATCAGTCCCTTCCCCTTTTCTGATTTTAAAAATCATGAGACTTCAGTTCCTGAGGAAAATAACACTATTCCTCTACCCTTAGTATTCATTTCAATAAATGTTTAGCTGAAACCTTATTAAAAACTTTAAGCCCACCCACGTACAGAAGGCTTTGCTTTTATAGCAGCTAAGGTATGTTTTCATTTCACCATGAGTGATGCTAATACATTGTAAATAGTTCTTTATTATGAGTTTATATAGTGCTTGGTACATAAATTTCATTTAAATATTTAAAATAACTCCTGAATATAAGCAATTCTTCTGATTATTGCTAAAATAACATTTACATTCATACCTGTAAATCTGAGGAATCACTATTACATATACACAGTAGGCCACAGTCAGTAGTCTAATATTGCTGTTTACCAGAGTAGTGTAAACTGCTTTCAGAATCGGGGAATGACTCTGGATCACCAAGGGTAAGAAATAAGTGCTCTTCTTTTAGGCTAGCGACACTTCTGACATGTCTCGACATCCCACATGTGGACTGGTGGGTGAAAATCTCAAGTCTACGTCCCTCCCCAGTGTTTTTTTTTTTTTTTTTTTGAGAGAGTCTCGCTCTGTCACCAGGGTAGAGTGCAGTGGCACGATCTTGGCTCCCTGCAACCTCTGCCTCCCAAGTTCAAGCGATTCTTCTGCCTCATCCTCCCGAGTAGCTGGGACTATAGGCGTGAGCCACCGGCGCCTGGCCCCTCCCCAGTTTTAAGAGTTACCATGTCACATAAAAGCTGCAGGGTCCCACACAAGGCCCTGCTGATCTTCGGAGGTGTCATGTGCAGCACCCTGTTCACGTGCTTTTCAACAGGCCTTAGCGCCACCCACTTTATTCAAGCCCACCATGGTGGGAGCCTTTGTCAAACTTGGCTTAACGGTCCCACTGGCCGGAGTCCTGCTCATCACTGTCTTCCTCTGAGTCAGCAGACACTCTCTTGATTCTCTGGAGCGCAGCCTTGATGCTCCTCTCAAGGTCACTGGTGTGCCTGCTGCTGGTGGGTTTGCTGCTGGGGTTTGGGCCAAGGTCTGGGTGAACTTTCTTCAATTTGACCCCTTGCCTTATGGCAGCCAGAATGTGTTCATTGACTGAAGCGTGGGGAGGCCGCACCACCGGCACTTCTACCTTCCGGAGAGGGGGTCTGCCATGCCTTAAGGAGGCCAACACTTCGTCCATAGAGCCTAAAATTGGGTAAGCAGAGCAAGTAAAATCAACATGCTCGCTCCCCACAACATTATTGCTGTAACATTGTTAAATCTCACATCAGTTAACACCATGATTTAAACAAATAATCATTTCATTAAGCAAATGCCTTCATTACCTGCTAGACATATCAATGATAAGCTCCCTGGTTGAATCCAGGATAGTTGAATAACTCATGCTTTAGCTTAACCACTTCCTTTCTGCTAACTTCTTCAAATCCATAGCAACTGAGAAGCATAGGCATGTATACCTTTTGTTAGAATGACTGTTTTTTAAGACAAATGTGATCTGTCCCTCCCATTCTGAAGAGTTCTGGATGTCTGGGGTGGAATAGTCTTACCCAGTGTGCATGACCTGGATACCTCTGGAGCTGTATCTCCTTCATTATCCTGTCCAACTAAAATAAATCTTCAAAAAAAAATTTATCCTGCTCAATTTAACTTCAGTCTTGGATATTAGTCAGTGATGACTCATTCTATGACAATGAAGTGAGTAGGTTTCTACACATGAAAAGGCTTAAAATAAAACTAACCGGCAACTCAATGAACCGGGAGGAATAGCGCTGGCACATTTTTCCGTATATGTGTTTAATTCCACCTACATTACCCTGAGGTGGCTTACATACTTTATTTTTGAGGATGTGAAATGCTGTCAAAACACAAATTAGATCAGAGCTTCAAGGCATTGGTGAGAAGCTATTTTTCACTCTGGCACTTGGAGACCCCTGAGAGGGTAAAATCTTTTATCGCCTGCTGGAGACAGGCCTGATTGTGGCCACTAATTTAGAGATCTGCCAGGTAAAGCTTCAGAATTAATAATCGTTTCTAGTTCAGGACTGAAAGGCCATGATATGGCTAACAAAAGGCTACTCTGCTTTGGTTTTAAACCTCTAACTTCCTATTACAATTTCCTTCTGGGCGTAATGAAGCAGGTTTCACAGTCAAGGGCATTCTGTGGTGCAAATTCACTTTCTTATTCTTTCCTGTGAATTAGCAGTGTTTGTGAGTTGAACAGGTCTTCCCAAAACCATGTGCATTAAACCTGCGCTGGGAATATGGCACCCCACAAAGATCTGCCCACTTCCAGAGTCTGCTCTAGACATAGGCATGCGAACTCTTACTTTTCATACACGAGACAGTTGTTGCAAACCCCATGGAAACAGGCCATTGGGTCTCCACCTAATATTTGGACATTTTTCATTTGTACCTGGTTCTAGGCAGTGAAGCTCTGAACTTAGAATAGCCAAATTGATCAACTAACCAGAATCACAATTTGGAACTGTTATTCATACCAACTATTACAGTAACCTTGCACAGTATAGGTGAAAGTGCTCAAGCATACTTTAGAAAACAAATTAAATTTTGCTAGGATTTATCTAAAACACACACACACACACACAACCACAAAGCAGTAGGCTCCAAGTCTAGTCAGATTTAGGCCATTCTCCTCAATACTCAATGTCTAAAGCCACAATTCAAATTCTGAGTGAGAACTATATAGCCGTGTTAAACAGTCAAGAGTATTCAGTGTACTGCACTTGCCAAGACAAGTGGCCCACTTTTTCTTTCTGACCCATTACACTTTAGAAAGATTTCCAACAGTAAGGGTCCTCAGTCTGCTAGTCAGTCTGCAATAACAGCCTTCTACATTTCACTAATACGCCTCTACAGTAATTTCCAACCTGTATTCTGCTTAAAATACAACAACTGGATTCTGTAAAGGACTCAGATGCAACAGTAAGCATGATTTAAAACAGTATTGAAAAGTATTCCAATGGCAGAAATCAAATACGTATTGAAGTTTTAAACTTCAAATAGGTTGATACTTTAACAACCTCAGAAATCCCAAGTCATGCAATCATTAAAGGTATAGAGATGGTTTCTTCAAACTGAATTAACATTTATGAAACCAGATTTAGGCTATACTATACTAACTTTGCGATGAAAGAATGATGATACTCAAGGCAGCAAATACTGGAACATTTTAAGGCTAGAGAGAATTCTAAAAATGATTTCCATTTGAAGATGATGGCTTCTGAAGCTAGAATGCTTCAACAGCTTAACAACCCATGGGGAGTAAGGACAGAATTCCAGTGGATTACCTGGACATGGGAAATGTCCCAAGGAGTCACGTGGTCTCTCAGCAGGTGATTCACACACTAGAGGAAGTGGCTGGTCATTTTTCACTGGAGCCCTGAGGCCTAAGTTATGACGACTTGCAGCTTCAGAGGATGAGGACAGAGCAGGCAGAGGGGGTGGTGCTGGTGGTGGTGGAGGTGGAGGTGACAATTCCTCACTGGATTTGGAATGTGTTTGATCACCCATTGGAACAAAAACCTGGACAGAGGTATTTCCATGACAGTCTTGACACTTGGGGGTTTTCACATTACTAGCTTCCAATAGGGGAACACCTCTAGTTTTCCTAGAGGACGGATGAATTACCGACACAGCCTGGGAAGCTGGCAAGCAGGTCCGCTGGGAAAGGCCACCTGGCAGGTTTGGAGCCACAGGTTCTGAGCCAGATGTGTTTTGGACAGACTGACCTAGGTGCTTCTGAAAATGAAAAGCCATGGTGAGGAATCTGCCACAAGAGCAAACCATCAAAATGCTGAAACTTTCTAGAAATAAATTTATAAACACATGTGTTTCTATGCATGGATGTTCTAATTCACAAAGTAGCTCCCTTTGTTTGTACACCCATCCTTGCTACTGAATCCATTTTTCATGGATTAAAGGATAAGCATTTATATCCTTTCATCAGGTATTACCTTCTCTATAGCAAAATGAAGATACGAAAGCATACATATAGAGGAAAATAGTCATCAATTTTTAGTATGGAAAATTAGAAATGCTAAGATATGAATAGGATGTTTAAAAAATTGTGACAAATCTATCCAAAATGTTAAGTACCCATAAAAAGTCATAAATAGTACAAAATCTGAAACATCTGAAAAAAATCAGTGTTCAGTGAAAACCAGATATAAAATATATGTATTATGATTATAAATGAGAAAAGCTGTATGAAAATTGCCAGCAGAGTGGACATCCAAGTGGCAGCTATAACAGAGCCTGTGGATATTTCTTTTCTCTTTTAGGCTTAAATTTCATAATTAAAAAAACAAATTTAAAAAGTTCTGGTCTTTCAGGTATTCATTTGATAAAGAAAAACCTAGCCCTACAAAGAGCTAATGTTGAGAGGAGGTCCCTAAAGAAGGCACTGATTAGCCAGAAAAACATAAAATGTACTAGTGTGAACTAATTAACATGAACTAGGCCTATACATGAATATATCTCAAAAACCTAAATTAAAGAAACTGGCAAAGGATACATTCAACATGATCCTATTAATGCAAATTCCAGCTGTCATCCAACTGATCAGGTCGTACCTAATATTGGGGGGTTCCCTGAAACACCCAAGGATCCCCTCCGTGGCATCCTGGCTGCAGCATGCCACTGTGACTCTGAACTATCAAGTTCTGCCTTTGTTTTTTTTTTTTTTTTTTTTGCAGAGATGGGGTCTCGCTTCATTGCCCAGGCTGGTCTCAAACTCCTGGGCTACAGCAATCTACCTGCCTCAGCTTCCCAAACTGCTGGGATTACAGGCGTGAACCATGGCACCTGACCAGGTTCACCTTATATTGCACAGGCAGTCTGTCTACCCACAATAAATTAAATCCTTTACCTCATGCAGCCCCTTCAGATGGTCAAAAAACAACTTCCTTGATCTCACCAAGATATGTTTCACATGATTTTATTTCTAGTTTTCTCCCTCTCCTACTTCTTCCCTTCCAGATGTGCTCAAATTGGCTCTGTCCCCTTCCTTCAAGGGTGGCACTTTCTTATAAACACAGAACTTCCTTATTCTACACAGGATGCTGCTGTCCATACATCCCAAAAGCCCGTGAGCTTTTGTCACACAGGTGGTTCATTAAGCTGAAGGAAACGGAATTCTCAAATTCTTTTTCCAAAAATTTAAGCAACACAGACTCTTTCCTATGACCCCACGCAAGTGCATACCGCATATGGGCTTTTTTTGGCCTAGAAAACCAGTAATATATCCCAACTTTAGGTGAACTTATTAGTGTTCAACTAATTGTTCCAGTTTGAGAGCTTGGGAGGCCTGATTCTGTCACTTAAATCTGGCTGCCCCCACCCATTTTCGTATCACCCACACATGAAAAAGTAATCTTCTGTATTGCCAAACAACTCCTTGATCTGAATGAGGGCTGAGGACAGGCTGGCCACCCTTGGATCCCTTCCTCCACACTGACTCCATTCTGTTCATCAAAACTCTCTTGGTGACGGCAACCAGCCAGTTCCTCTCTACCTCACTGGCTCTACATTCATCTGGCATTCATGCAGTTCCTATCAATTCAGTCTTTCTGCTGCAGTTCACACCCAGGCCCCTATCTAGGGCAGTCATATCAGAATTTCTGTGGATGGGGCTGGGCCTTAGAAGCAGCTCCCCAAGGGGATTCGGATGTGTTGCCTGACTCCTTATTAACATTGTTTTAAAAAACCTACTTACCTTTAGATAAATGTTCGAGGTGATGGATATGCTAATTACTCTGATTTAATCATTACATGTTGTATCTGCATCAAAATATCATACTATACCTCAAATATGTACAATTATGTGTCATATAAAAATAAAAGCAAAAAATTTTTTTTGGAATATTCATAGCAGCTTTTAAAGGAATTTATCTCTAATAATAAAGTCAAGAAATAGAAAAAAATTACAGATTCAGGATCATTTTGTGGAGGAAATGCAAATGTAGGCCTGGAAGAGAGGGCATAAAAAATAACATTATCCTCCTAAGTATATACTTAAAAAATTTTTTTAAAAGAAAGATACAGATATAAAAAAAATTTAAAACACATTTTACTTTTAACAGGGCGCTTTCAACTACACTTACATCACAATGCTGCCTGGATAACATTTTAAAGAATTATTACAAATTAGGGGAAAAGCCAGTTAAAGTCAAGGGAGTTGAAGAGTTTTCAGTTTTCCCTGCCAATCTAAACCACCAGTCCAGTTAGCACTACTCAGTGAGGAGTGCAGAGCAGGAACCCAAGAGTGTTGTGATGTCAAAAACAGCAGTTATTTTATATCATGGGTTTTCAATCACTAATAATCTATTTTTGTTGTTTTTTATTGATATACCAGAAATAATGGTATTTTTGAAACATTTCACGTTCTGAATGACCTGTTCTTAATACTTTATACTTTCCTCTTAGGATGGGTGGTCTTCATTTATTTCCCTAGAAATGTAGGTAAGGTGATTGTTTACAGAACTTACATCTTTAAATGCTCTCAATCGTTGGAGTGTTTTTTGGCGTTCTTGGTTGATCCATTCTTTGTTCTTTTGTTCCTGTTCTTTTATCTTGTCTCTTTTCTATATTTAAACAAATGTATATTTGTAAGTTGTACAACATTACAAAAAAATGTCTAGACAAACAAGAGACTGTGCCCCAACATTACCAGCCCCGCAAGGCTGCGCCCAGGCTGCAGGCCTGGAGGCGAATGGCTGACAGCTGCAGGTCCAGGACACTGCAACTCCAGTTTCCAGAAGTCTAGGCCTGCATGTCACACTTCACAAACATAGAACATTTTCCTTCACAGACTCACCATCTGAATACTGTGATGCTGACGAGAGTATCTTATGCTTTCTTCAGCCTGTTGCAATCTGAGCTGATGATTTTCTTTGCACTGATCCTGATGAAATAATACAAATCACCTACATGGTTTTTAATATTACCTTTGTATAGCATAAAAGGTTGAAAGAAAAAGCACTGCATTTGGGCTGTAGTGTAAGGCACTCATTAATATTAGTTCTGGTGCAGCCCAATGGTACTGTCTCCTCCACCGTCTACAATGAGAGTTGCTTGGCTGCTTATGGAAAGAATTCGTTCCCAGCAGAGCGCTTTGAGAGATGAAAAACAATCCGCCAACCATGAAAGGACATATAGGCAGCCCTCATTCTTAAATGAGATGTGTCCCAACAATCCGTTTTAATGTGATTGTTTTAAACAAATTTCCTCATAATATTATAAATACTAATTACATTTCCAAGCATACCTACAAAAGCAGAGCAACCTACAAATATCTGAAAAATTATGTTAATAACTGTTTCACCTGTGCTTAGCCACTCATTATACCAATATATCCTATATGTACATAAAATTCTTTTTTTTTTTTTTTGAGATGGAGTCTTGCTCTGTTGCCCAGGCTCGATGGAGTGCAGTGGCGTGATCTCAGCTCACCACAACCTCTGCCTCTCTCAGCCTCCTGAGTAGCTGGGATTAGAGGTGCACACCAAACGTCCAGCTAATTTTTGTATTTTTAGTAGAGACGGGGTTTTACCATGTTGGTCAGGCTGGTCTTGAACTCCTGACCTTGTTATCCACCCGCCTCAGCCTCCCAAAGTGCTGGGATTACTGGTGTGAGCCACCGCACCCAGCTGCAAAATTCTTCATCTGTGCAAAAAATACAGTAATACTCACAGATAATATTAACATTTATTGAGGTTTTACATGCTAGCCTCAATGCCAACTACTTTTCCTGCCTTATGCTACTTTATTCTCACATGAATCATGAGATTTGTATTACCACTATCATCCTCTATTTAACAGATGAGAAAACTGAGCTCCAAAGAGATTTAAATAATTTACCTAAGGTCACATGACTATCTAAGTGAACAAGCTATGATCTGAACCCAAGTTGAGAGCTCACCTCAACTGCCATTCTATTAACCCAGAGCCTTCCAAATTCCAACATTTCCAGAATCAGTGCAAGAGCTCCCCTAAATGAGGTAGGGGGAGTGATTATATCTTGAGAGTGAAGGTTAATGCTCCAAGTCTGGATAGAGAAGGCACGGGAGCATTTTACACACACACACACGGAGGCAGAGGCACGCACGCACGCGCACACACACACACACACACACACACACACACACACACGGAGGCAGAGGCATCTCATCCACGGTGCCATGGGAGTGCCAAAGGAGACTTCTCTCAGTGCTCATGGTTTTTCTGAAATGTGGAACAAAGGGCAAATGCCTGTATATTTTCAAATCCTCTGAAGAACAGTTCCTAAATCCAGAAGTACAATTCTTAAACACAAACATTCAATAATATACTCTTCTAACAAAGTTTTATTTTTATTTTTTATTAGAGACAGGGTCTCGTTCTGTCACCCAGGCTGAAGTGTAGTGGTACAATCAGTTCACTGGAGGCTCGACCTCCTGGGCTCAAGTGATCTCCTGCCTCAGCTTTTTGGGTAGCTAGCTCTATAGGTGCGCACCACAGAGATGAAGTCTCATTGTGTCATCCAGGCTGGTCTCAAACTTCTGGCCTTAAGTGATTCTCTCACCTCAGCCTTCCAAAGTACTGGGATTACAGGCGTGAGCCACCACACCTAGTCAAGCTTTTTTTTTAGGTATTTGTATTTACATGGAAGAGTGACATTTTTGTAAGCTACAGAAGTCACAATTTTTGTGTTTTCCTAATTCTAATAAGAAAAGTATAGTAGGCTGGGTGTGGTGGCTCATGCCTGTAATCCCAGCACTTTGGGAGGCCGAGGCAGGTAGACTGTTTGAGGTCAGGAGTTCAAGACCAGCCTGACCAACACAGTGAAACCCTGTCTCTATTAAAAATACAAAAACTAGCCGGACGTGGTGGCAAGCACCTGAAATCTCAAGCAAGGCAGGAGACTTGCTTGAACCTGGTAGGTGGAGGTTGCAGTGAGCCAAGATCACGCCATCACACTCCAGCCTGGGAGACAGCAAGACTCCGTCTCAAACAAAACAAAAAACAAAAAAAGTATAGTAAATGTGACTAAGTACATATAAAAGTCTAGATAAAAATGATATATAGAAGCTTCCTTTTCCGTCAGAAAAAATTAAATTTCTTAGTGTGTTATCTTTTTATGTATTCATGGATTTTTAAAAATTAAAAAAATCGTCGGGCACGATGGCTCACACCTGTAATCCCAGCACTGAGGCAGAGGCCAAGGCAGGCAGATCACTTGAGGTAAGAAGCTCAGAACCAGCCTGGCCAATATGGGGAAACCCCCGTCTCTAACAAAAATCAAAACAATTAGCCGGGCATGTTCTCCTGCCTGAGCCTCCCAAATAGCTGGGATTACAGGTGTGTGCCCATAATCCCAGCTACTTGGGAGGCTCAGGCAGGAGAACTGCTTGAACCTGGGAGGTGGAGGTTGTAGTGAGCCCAGATGGCACCAGGGCATTCCAGCCTGGGCGACAGAGCAAGACTCCGTCTCAAAAAAACAAAAAATCACCAAATATAAGCTCTGAAATGAGCTGAATATTACATCCGTAATTGATTTTTGTACTCAATAATTTAAAAAAATATATTTAGAATTGTTACAGTTGGTTATTAGAAACAGAGTTTCTACCTATTGTGGTTTTTAAAGTACCTGTGGTCCAGGGGCAGTGGCTCACACCTGTAATCCCAGTACTTTGGGAGACCAAAGTGGATGGATCACTTGTGGTCAGAGTTGAAGACCAGCCTAGTCAACATGGCAAAACCCCATCTCTACAAAATATACAAAAAAATTAGCTGCGCATGGTGGTACGTGCCTGGAATCCCAGCTACTTGGGAGTCTGAGGCACAAGAATCCCTTGAACCTGGGAGGCGGATGTTGCAGTGAGCCTAGATCACGCCTCAGTACTCCAGCCTGGGTGACAGAGCAAGACTGTCTCAAAAATTAAAAAATAAAGTGTCTGTGTATGCAATGGGCATTCAACAAATAGTTGTTGAATGAATAAATTAAAACCTTGAGATTTGCTAAATGCTTAAATCCCAAAAGAAAAAAAGAATATTTTTAAGAAAAATATTAAAAGCATTTTAACTATAGCCATGGATAAGTACATAAGCACATAAAAAATTATTGACTGTGTTGGCAAAAACCTTATTTCAATACCTCTTTATCCTTCATAATAGAATAACTATCTGGAAGAGAAAAGAAAGCCGCTCTGGGCGTACCTACCTTTTTGCTCCGGAGAGAGGCTCTTTTGGCACAGATCCTGCCCCGTTTAGACTCCAGCTGCTGGCACTGCCTTCTGAGTTCTTTCATTTCCAAATTCTTATTGTCCTGCAGCCCCACCACACAGTCAATGACTTTAAGTTCCTCTGGACTTTCACATGAATCGTAATAGACAACTTCATCCTGTTTTTCTAAAAATGTATTAACGATTGTTTAAAATATTTTATTATTTTAGAAAATGCACTAATGTAAGGAAAATAAAGATCACTTGTAATCCCACCACTGAGGGAGAAGCACTATTTAAATATATATATATATATATATATATATATATATATATATAAAACATATGTGTATATATAGGTAATATATACACATATGTGTATATACATGAATGTATACATGTATGTGCATACACACACATACACATACTACTTACATAGCTACACATATCAACAGAGTTCTAAGACAATATTTTCCATGGAATGGAAATAAAAACTTTTAGGCCGGGCACGGTGGCTCACACCTGTAATCCCAGCACTTTGGGAGGACAAGGCAGGCAGAACACCTGAGGTCAGGAGTTCAAGACCAGCCTGGCCAACATGGCGAAACCCCATCTCTACTACTAAATATACAAAGATTAGCTGGGTACAGTGGCGCATGCTCGTAATCCCAGCTACTCAGGAGGCTGAGGCAGAACTGCATAAACCTGGGAGGCAGAGGTTGCAGTGAGTCGAGATCACACCACTGCACTCCAGCCTGAGCAACAGAGCGAGACTCCGTCTCCAAAAATTAAAAAAAAAACTAAAAAATAAGGTAAATTTTAATGGCAGCATAGTATTCTCTAAGCAATCCATGTTGTTAGGCTATTCCAATGTCCCATTATTATTCAATTCACTGTGATAAACATCTCTGTATAAATCCTTGTGTATACTTTTTATCATTTCCTTAGCAGATAAATATTTAAGAATCTTGATACCCATTGCCAAATTGCCCTCCAGAAAGGCAACTCACATTCTACCAGCAATATATTAAGATGCCTTAATGATATTTAATCTTGATTACATATTGATTTTTTAAAAGTCATGCTTACTGTAACAAATTCAAACCCTCCAGAAGTACATAAAATAAACAGTGAAATTGTCTTGCTCCTTCCCTAAGCCTTCTGAGTCATTCTCAGAGGAAAAACATTATGAACAATTTGGCATGCATCCTTCCAGATTAACTTTTTTAAATGTAATTTTTCCCTAAATATGTAAAGTGCTTATAATCTGAAACTACTACAAAAAAATTCTGAACACTCAGGATTAAACTAAAAGTTCAGGATCTATGTGAAGAAATTTATTAAACTTGGAGACACTTTAAGAAAATAGATTTAAATAAATGGAGAGACATACCATGTTCTTGGGTGGGAAGATTCAAATTGCAAAGACCACTATTCTCCCCAAAGTAATTTCTAATTTTAAGCAAAATCACAATCAAAATTCCAACGAGTTTTTGTTTTGAACTTGATTCTAAATTTCATCTGGAAGAATAAAGGAGTTAAAATAGTCAGAAAACGTCTGAAGAAGTAATGGGGAGGTGGGCACTTGCCTTACTAGACCCTAAAAATGTGCTTCCAAAGTACAGTCACGGGAACAGTGTGGAGCCAGCACCAGCAGCCACTCACAAACCAATGGAGGAGAATAACTCAGAAATAGACCAAAGTTAATCTAATGTTTAACTTGAGAAATGTTAAATACTTAGGGGAAAATGGTTTTAAATTCAGTGATTGGGACTGCTTAATAATTTGAGCGAAAGGTTCAATTCCTACTACAATCAAAATAAATTTCACCTGGACAAAAGAATTAAATGTTTTAAAAGCAACATCATAAACATACTAAAAGAAAACATAAATATATACTGACATAATTTTGGGAGAGGAAGACTTTGCCAGACAACACTAAAAGCAGAAGCCATAGGGGAAAAAATTAATAAAACACGACTTCATAAAAATTAAATATTTCTGAAAGGCAAGAAAACACAAATGACAGCAAGAGATTATTTGCAGCATATGACAGACAATAGAGGATATTATTCTTAAGGTGGAAAGAAAACATTTCAAAGAAAAATGGACACAGACAGTGAATAGTCATTTCATAAAATAAGTACAAATGGCTCGTAAACATACAAAATTGTATTCAATATTCACTCATAATTAAATGAAAATTAGAGACTGCCATTTTCTCTGTCAGGTAAGCAAAAATGCAGAAGAATGAGTCTGGGAAACATAAACACTTATTCTGCTGATGGGAGCATCTTTTTTTTTTTTTTTTTTTGAGGCAGTCTTGCTCTGTCACCAGGCTAGAGTGCAGTGGTGCCATCTCAGCTCGCTGCAACCTCTGCCTTCTGGGTTCAACCGATTCTCCTGCCTCAGCCTCCCAGGTAGCTGGAATTAAAGGCACCCACCACCACACCCCACTAATTTTTGTATTTTTAGTAGAGACAGTCTTGAACTCCTGACCTCAAGTGATCCTCCCAAAGTGTTAAGATTACAGGCATGAGCCACCACACCCAGCTTGGAGGGTCATTTTAAATGCACAGCCTATCTAGAGGGCCATTATGTAGTATGAAATTTAGAAATCAGAAAATAGGTGAGGAAAAATGTATCTCAGATGATTGTTCTGTTGAACAAATATATATCAAAATGTAAAATATACATTGCCCTTGACCCATTAATTCCATCCTTAGAAATTTATTCCAAGGAAATAATCTGTCCTATATTCAAAGACATGCGTAAAGGAAAGTCACTACACTACTGTTGAAAACAGTGGATTGGAAATCATGATATATCCATATAATAGAATACTATGCAGCCATTAAAATTTTGATACTTTTATTATTTACTGAAATAGAAAAAGTTATTACGTATTAAATGAAAAAGAGATTATTATGCATTGTATGCCTGTGTCAAAATATCTCATGTAACCCATAAATATACGTACCTACTATGTATCCACAAAAATTAAAAATTTTTAAAAAGAGGTTACTAAACTGGTTATGTAGTTTTGGTTAAAAATTTGTATTTTTATGTATCAGCATATTTAAAAATCTACAGTTATACAGCAAATTGTAACCAGTAAGAATCTCTTTTTTTTTTCCTTTTTGAGATGGTCTCGCTCTGTTGCCCAGGCTAGAGTGCAGTGACACCATCTTGGCACACTGCAACCACCACCTCCCAAGTTCAAGCTATTCTTCTGCCTCAGCCTCCTGAGTGCTGGAATTACAGGCATGCACCACCACATCCAGCTAATTTTGTATTTTTAGTAGAGACGGGATTTCTCCATGTTGGTCAGGCCGGTCTTGAACTCTCAACCTCAGGTGGTCTGCTCGCCTCAGCCTCCGAAAGTGCTGGGATTACAGGCGTGAGCCACCATGCCCAGCATTAGACATTGTATTTTTAGTACAGACAGGGTTTAGTATTTTTGTATTTTTAGTAGAGATGGGGTTTCACCATGTTGGTCAGGCTGGTCTGGAACTCCTGACCTCAAGTGATCAGCCCTCCTCAGCCTCCCAAAGTGCTGTTATTACAGGCGTGAGCCACCGTGCCCAGCCAGCCACTAAGTATCTGTAGATGATGGGCTTGGGATAATAATCATTTTTGTTTTGCTATGTGTTAGTGAATATTATTTGAGTAATAAACTACTGAAGAAAAACATTAGGAAATTTTCAGATGTTATAATTTACAAAATGTAATTAATATGGTCTGTATTTCCTTGAATTTGTAATTTAAACATTGTAATCTATATACTTAAATATAAATTTTACCTTTTATAAGTCTTTTAAGAGAGTCCAACTGTGTAGTAAGCAGTATTTCTTCATGTTTTAATATCTCAAATTTAACATCATATAGTTCTAACTGAATTTCATAAAATTGTATTTCTAATTCATCTACAACACTGATATTTTTTTCTTGTTCTGGAAGATCTTCCATCTTGTTTTCATAGAAAAAACGAAAATATGTTAAAATAAATTAGTATATTAAAAACAAACTTTAGAAGCATTCTAGCTATTTTCTATTCCTTGTTCAGTACTAAATATAAAAAGGCAAATAGGAAAGAAACACTTTTTCATTTGATATAGTGATGCAAATACTTTATCTCATCCTTGAAACAGAGGACATACATATAGGTTTGAGGTATTATTATGTACTGAATATTGGTGTCCCTTCAAAATTCATATGTTGACACTCTAACTCCCAATGTGACATGATTTGGAGGTAGGTCCCTTTGAGGTAATTAGGTTCAGATTATGTCAAAAGGGTGGTGCCCCCATCATGGGATTAGTGCCCTCATAAGAAGAGAAAGAGGGATGACTTTCTTTCTCTCTAAGCATACACACAGATGAAAGGCTATATGAGCACTCAGTAAGAAGGCGACTGTCTACCAGCCAGAAAGAGGACCCTACTGGACAGTGAATCTGTAGGCACCTTGATCTTGGACTTCCCATCCTCCAGAACTACGAGAAATACATGTCTGTTGTTTAAGCCACCCATCTGTGATATTTAACCTTGTTATAGCAGCCTGAGCCTACTAAGACAGGAGTTTACAGTGTTTTGTTTTAAAGTCATAAGATTATAGGAAAAAAATTAAGTGATTCTGATCCTTCAGTGAAATATGTCTTTGATTATTTTAAAGTTGTACTGAAAACACTGCTTGATTGATTTTCAAGTACAGTACCCACTTCAATACTCAGCTCAGTGTTACTATAAAGTGAATCCTACAATATGGTATTTCAAAACATCTTAACTAAAGGAAAACTTTATGTCTAACCTTCTGTAGAAGATGGTGTTGGAATAAGTGAATTAAAGAAGCTCTTTAACCATGCCTGGAAAGAAAAGTGCTATCTAAAAATAAAAGTGTGCTTTTACCACATGTTCTCACTTATAAGTGGGAGTTGAGTAATATGTATACATAGAAAGTGTAGAATAATAGACACTGGAGACTCAGAAGAGTAAGAGGGTGGGAGGGGAGATGAGAAATATTTAATGGGTACAATTACATTATACAGGTGATGATTACACTAAAAGCCCAGACTTCACCACTATACAATATATCTATGGAACAAAACTGCACTTGCATCCTTTATAAAAATTTTTAAAAAACAAAACGATTTTTTTTTTTTAAAGGCTGATCAAGCAAAGCAGTGGGAGTGGAGAAGGAACAAAGAAATCTGTAACTGGTTGTCATCGATTAGTTGTAAACACCACTGCACTCGGACCAGCCAAAAGTGTATTTTTAAAACAAAGTTATGTTTATCTTTGTCTTACCTTTCCCTGAATTTCGGCTCTTCTGCGATTTAAACACAGCTCTTTCGCTCTCATGAGTTGCAAAGTCTCTCGAGCTAGCATTAGCTTAAGTTTTTCCAACCTGGGAGTTGCTGTGGCCCAGGCAGCCTGGCCAAATCTCTTCCCATCCTGTTCCATTTGTTTCTGCATTCCTGGTGGATTTTTAAAATAAAATACAATTACACCTCATTAAAATGGGAAACATTTATCATGAGCTAATGCTTTTTTATTGCCTCCACACCACCTGCAGAATATCCTTTTTAAAAGAAATTTTATTAACTTTTATTACAAAAATAATACATGGTCATTGATATAAAATTTTAGGTATTCCATTTTTAAAAAGACGTAAGTCATGATATCACCTAGTTGAGGCAATTGCTTCTTATATTTTGGCATGCTTGCTTCCGTATTGTTTCTACGTCTAGCTAGACAGACATGCTTATATGGATAGTTTGACCAAAAAACTAGGATCATCATTCTGCTTTATATCTTGTTGATTCTGCACAATAGATCAGAAACTATTGCCACTCATAAAAAAAAAAAAAAATCAAGAATCATGCTTAACATCTATGTAGTTTTCTGTTTTAGGAATGAACCATAACAAACTGACAGACGTTGTTTCCTATTCTTTGCTTTTATCAACAATTATTTAAGACTAAAAGTCCTTCACCCAGCCCACAAACCCCTGCATGGTCTGACCCCTGCCTGTCTTGCCAGCATTTTCCATCATACCATATTATTTTGCGCACTCTGCAATCCAGCCCTGCAGGTTATCTTTAAGCTCCTATTTGCCAACTTCCCTCAAGCCAGGGGACCTTTGTTAGTGCTATCCCCTTCTGCCTGGAACACTCCTCACTTTTTCTGTCATCTCAACTTCTATTTACTCTTCAGATATTGGGGCAAGCGCCACTTCTCAGAGGCCTTCAGTGACCACCCTGATCAAGCCCAGTTTCTCTCATAGACTCTCCGAGCACCATATCTCTCTGTGATGTTTACCATCACTGCCATTTTCCATGTGCTTCAATTAATAATTAAGATTTCTCTCCCTCCACCAGACTGTAGTACAATGTCTCTTAATGCTTGACAACAAATTCTCAGCACCTAGAAAACAGTGCCTGGTGCTTAAGAGGCACTCAAATGGTATTTGAATAAATGACAATTACAGGTATCTCCATAAAGTATTTTTTAAATTATCACCTGCTAATGCTTTTACTGTCTCCTTAAAATAATTCACTGTGATATCTTGAATAGAGATGACAGCTTCTTCAGCCCGTCTGGTCCATTCTTCGGCTTCTTTCTCCAGGGCAACTACCCTTCTAGGACCTAAGTCATCCTCATCCAAGGACTTCTACAGACAGAAGGAAAATTTGTCTTAGTAAGAGCTAACAGTTATGTGAACCATTAGGAAATTGGTCACATGGATTAATTTAACTACACTACTACTTAGTCAATTAAATTTTCATGCATTCATCAGTCCCTTACTGAGTATGAATAAGGCTGAGGACCACCTGCAAGACAAAAAAGGACACTCTGGGGCATAAAGGAAAAAAACCTGCTTTCACTTTGCATGCCTAGAATAACTTTTTCTGGAGAAGAATGTTGTCAAATTATGTTTCTCTCTATTATTAATAATATACAATTGTTTAAATGAGTGATCTGTGTTGTCAAGCAATCAGCATAGGGCCTCAAACAGCACTTAAGTGTTAGCTGTTGTTATGGTTTCTTTTAAGGATATGTAATATAATCACCTAAAAGATAGTAGTTTCTGTATATTCATGCTTCTAACATGTACTGATATTGAACTGAATGTCTGGGTCTCCCCAAAATGCCTATGAAGCCTTAGGCCCCAGTGAGATGGTTTTTGAAGATGGGACCTCCGGAAGGTAATTAGGTCATGAGGGTAGAGCCCTCAAGAATGGGATTAATGCCCTTATAAAAAGGAGACACAGGATCTCTCTCTGCTCTTCACCGTGTGAAGACACAGCAAGACTGTCATCTACAAATTAAGAAACTAGCCCTCTCAAGAAGCTGGATCTGCCAGCACTTGATCTTAGACTTCCCAGCCTCCAGAACTGTGAGAAAAAGTTTTGTTGTTTATAAGCCACCCTATCTATGGTACTTTGTTATAGCAGCCTGAACTAGGATATGTACTGCTATGTCATCCAATATGCAATTTTTCTTCTACAAAGCATAAGAAATATGTATGTTAGCCAACAGGGAATTACAAATCAAAACTATAACAAGATACCCACTAGGATGGCTGTAACCAAAAAAGAGACAATAACAAGTGTTGGTGATAATGTGGACAAATTGGAATCCTCATTTACTGCTTTTGGGATTATGAAATGATGCACCTGCTTTGAAAAACCATCTGGCAGTCTTTCAAAATGTTAAACATTGAGTAATCACATGACCCAGCAATCCTCCTCTCAGTACATACACAATTGCATTGAAAACATATGTCTACACAGAAACTTACACACAAACATTCAGAGCAGTATTATTCAGAATAGCCAAAAAGTGGAAACAACCCAAATGTCCATCAGCTGATGAATAAAATGTGATATAGCTAGCCGGGCGTGGTGGCACACGCCTGTAGTCCCAGCTACTTGGGAGGCTGAGGCAGAAGAATCACTTGAACCTGGGAGGCAGAGGTTGCAGTGAGCTGAGATCGTGCCACTGCACTCCAGCCTGGGCGAGCAAGACTCCATCTCAAAACACACACACACACACACACACACACACACACACACACACAAAATGTGATATATCCATACAATGAATATTACTCAGTAATAAAAGGAAATGAAATCCTGATATTTGGTATAACATGGATTAACTACGTTTTCGAGACACGCTGTTGGTATGTCCAGAGCAGAGAAATCCTCAGAGACAGAAAGCAGATTGGTAGGTTCCCAGGGATGGGAGTGACTAATGGGTAAAGGGCTTCTTTTGTGGGTGAAAATGTTCCAATATTACATAATGATCATTGCACAAATTTGAATATACTAAAAATCACTGAATCGTATACTTTATGTGTGTGTGTGTGTGTGTGTGTGTGTGTGTGTGTGGTCTGTGAATGCTATCTTAAAACAGCTGTTACTTAAAGGAAAAAATATATGCGGGAGAGAGATCCAAGATGGCCGCGTAGCAGCAGCTCAGGATTGCAGCTCCCAGTGAAAGCGCAGAGAGTGAGTGGATGCCGCAATTACAGACGGATTTTTGATGCCCACAGACTGGGAGATTCCCGGCGAAGGAGCCACCCGGGTCGCCAGCGCGACTCTTTTGGCCGGCGCGGCACTTCTCGGTGTGGAGTGTATGGGACTGGGTGCCCAAAGGCTCCGCTGGTCCCATCCCCACAAGGAGAACAGCAATTGGAAGCGCTGAGGACTGAGAGCAAGCACAGCTGAACCCGGGAAGGCCCAGCTCTGTGGGGAAGGGGTGCCCGCCAAAGGAAAACTAAGAAACAGAAAAATCTTTATCACCAACAAGCTGGACGTCCACTCAGAGACCCAATTTGAAAGTCGGCAATTACAAAGACGACAGGTGGATAAACCCACAAAAATGGGAAGAAACCAGTGCAAAAAGGCTGAGAACACCCGAAATCAGAATGCCTCTCCTCCTACAGGGGATCGCAGCTCCTCATCAGCAAGAGAACAAGGCTTGAAGGAGGATGAGCGTGATGAACTCACAGAATCAGGCTTCAGAAGGTGGATAATAAGAAACTTCTGTGAGCTAAAAGAACATGTTCTAACCCAATGCAAAGAAACTAAGAACCTTGAAAGAAGATTTAACGAAACGTTAATGAGAATGGACAACTTAGAGAAGAATGTAAGGGAATTGATGGAGCTGAAAAACACAACAGGAGAACTTCGCGAAGCATGCACAAGTTTCAACAGCCGAATTGACCAAGCAGAAGGAAGGATATCAGAGGTCGAAGATCAACTCAATGAATAAAACGAGAAGGCAAGCTGAGAGAAAAAAGGGTAAAAAGGAATGAACAAAGTCTCCAAGAAATATGGGACTATGTGAAAAGACCTAATCTACGTTTGATAGGTGTACCTGAATGTGACGAAGAGAATGAATCCAAGCTGGAAAATACTCTTCAGGATATTATCCAGGAAAACTTCCCCAACCTAGCAAGGCAGGCCAATATTCAAGTCCAGCAAATAC
>PVKP010029618.1:0-28820 GCA_004027715.1 Plecturocebus donacophilus
CATACTCCAGCGTATATGTGTGTTTTTATCACTTAGTTTCCAGGATAGAACATCTTGAGCTTCAAGGCAGATAAGAAATTTTTCTTAAAAGATTACCCTGAAATCACAGCTAGAAGAGTAATTTAGGAGTCTGAATTTGATCTAACTGGGTGTCCTTTTTCTTGATTGGAGTATATACTAGCCTCTCCCAGTAGAGAAACTCAGTCAGTGGTCACAATGACAGACATCTGCAGGCCATTGTGGTGATCTAGAAATACTGGTTTCCCACCTGCAAAGTTAAAATATTGAGCCTTGACCAAATTTAGTACCCAGGTTTTTCAGAGTCTGATCTCTGAAATCATACAACCTGCATTTGAAACGGAACTCTATCTCTTGCAATCTGTTTGAATTTTTGAACAAGTTCTTTGGGCCTCAGTTTCCACAGGAGACTCTAAGCAGTTGATGGGAGGTTTAAATAAAATAATCAATATAAATCTAAGTGATTTAGTTCAGTATCAGGCTCACAGAGCATACTTGGTAAACGTGAGGTATTGATTTCTCAAATTTGTAAATGTAAATAGAGTTAAAAAAAAATGCCAACTTCCCATCAAGACAATGTCTTATTTGTCTCACTTGTTACCCAATTCAAAACGAAATGTAGACAAGATCTTAAAATAGCCTGGTATGCCAAATCTTATTTAAAGGTGGAGGAGAAAGTAGAAAGTTAAGAGGAAGAAAAGGAGGAGCAGGAGGAAGGATGGGAAGAGGAGGAAGAGCAAATGTATTCTAGAATATATACTGGCACTTAGATTTACAGATTACAAATTCATATAAGAAAAAAGAATAAATGATAACTATTGAAATAATGCCATTGATAGACAGAGTGTCTAATATCCTGAGACACCACATCATACAAAGTTATTTTCTTCTAGAAAACAGAATACCAACTTGAAGGTGAGAAATTTAAGTAACAATTAAAAAAAATGGTTATCCAAAATACCTATAATAATGAAACAATATTACCATACCTAGCTAATTTTTGTATGTTTTGTAGAGACAGAGTTTTTCCATGTTGCTTAGGCTGGTCTCAAATTTCCTAAGCTCAAGCAATCTGCCTGCCTCAGTCTCCCAAAATTCTGAGATTACAGACATGGGTCACAATGCCAGCCTGATTTTTTTAAATGTTAGTTTCATTGCAGAATAATTGACAAAAATAACTCATCTGTATTTATGGTGTACAACATTTTAACAGTTGTGTTTTGTATTTCAAAACACTGGTAATACATTTTGAACATTTTTTTTTAATCAATGAATGCTTTTTCTAATTTTTTAAATTAAAACCAATGTTGTATAAAAATTTGTGTATATGAAGACTTCTGCTCCTATTTATATTTCCCCAGCTTTACCAAGTTATAATTGACATAAGATTGGACAAACGTAATGTGTATAATGTGACACTTCAATATTCATATGTATTGTGAAATGATTACCACAATCAAGTTAGTTAACACATCTAATACCTCATTGTTACCACTGGGGTGGAAGGCAGGTGGTCAGTACATTTAGTATCTACTCTGAACAAATTTGAAGTGTACAATACAGTATCATTAACTACAGCCACAATGCTAAATACTAGATTCCCAGAACATATTCATCTTATGACTGAAAGGTTGTGCCTTTGACTAACATCTACCATTCTCCCCCAGCTCCCCAGCTCCTGGCATTCTATTGTTTTCTATGAGTTCAGCTTCTTTAGATTCCATATATAAGTGAGATCATTTTTTTTTCTTTGACTTATATCGCTTAGCAGGAAACCCTCTAGTTTTATCCATATTGTCAAAAGTGGTAGGATTTCATTGTTCTGCGTGGCTAAATAATATTCCATTGTTTATATGTTACTATGTATCCATAGGTAAGAGGAACATTATAATTGTTAAGTTAATATGAAGTCATACTTGAGCAGAGTGAACCCTAATCCAGTATGACTGGGGTCCTTAAAAAGAGGGGAATTTCGACACAAAATGCACATAGAAAGAATGCCATGTGGAAATGAAGGCAGAGATTGGGATGATGCTTCTATAAGCCTAGTAACACGAGATTACCAGAAGTTTACCAGAAGCTAGGGGAAATGTGTTTCACAGTTTCTGCCTGTCAGCCTCAGAAGGATCAACCCTGCTGACACAATGATTTCATCAGACTTTCAGACTCCAGAATTAAGACACAATAAATTTCTGCTGTTTAAGTCACCCAGTTTTTGTGACTTTGTTACTGCAGCCCTAGCAAACTAGTGCAAGATTCTACCATGTTGTTATACACATCCATAGTTCATGTGACAGCTAACATTGAGTGTCTACTTGACTGGATTGAAAAATGCAAGGTATTGTTCCTGGGTGTGTCTGTGAAGGTGTTGCCAAAGGAGATTAACATTTGAGTCAGTGGGCTGGGAGAGGAACAACCACCCTCAATCTAGGTGGGCACCATCTAATCAGTTGCCAGTGAGGCTAGAATAAAGCAGGCAGAAGAAGTTGAAAAGAGCATACGTGCTGAGTCTTCTGGTCTTCAACTCTCTCTCGTGCTGGATGCTTTCTGCTCTTGAACATCAGACTCCAACTTCTTCAGCTTTTGGACTTTTGGACTTATGCTAGGGGTTTGCCAGGGGCTCTGGGGCCTTTGGCCACAGACTGAAGGCTGCATTGTTGGCTTCCCTATTTCAGAGGTTTTGCAATTTGGACTAATCCACCACTGACTTCCTTGCTCCTCAAGTTGCCGATGGCCTATCGTAGAACTTTACCTCAAGATCATTTGAGTCAATTCTCTTTAATAAACTCCCCATCATATACACATATACCATATTAATTCTGTCCCTCTAGAGCACCCTGCTAATACAGTTTGTTTCTTTTTATTACTGAGTTTTAGTCCATTGTATATCTATACAACACTCATCCATTCACCAGTTGAGGGCATTTTGGTTGCTTCCAGTTTGAGATGATCACAAAAAAAAAAAAAGCTATAAAAAACATTTCAGTACAGATTTTTTATATGAACATAATTTTTCTCACTTTCTTTAAATAACTAGGAGTAAAATTTCTAGGGTATATGACAAGTGGATATTTAAAAGTACAAGAAACTATCAAACAGTTTGCTAAATAAGCTTCACCATTTTGCATTCCTACCAGCAGTATATGAGTATTTTACTTTGCATCTTTGCCAGAAATTTGCACTATCATTTTGCTTTGATTTTTACTACCATTGTGTATGCAGAAGGGTAGCTGCTTGTGGTTTTCGTTTGCTTTTCTATAATTATTAGTGATGTGGTGCATCCTATCATGTGTTTATTTGCCATTCTTTTACTTTATTTGATGAAGAATTGTTTGGATTTCTTGCCCATTCCTTTATTTGGTTATTTGCTTTCTTATTGTTGAGTTTTGAAAGTTCTTTATTTTCTGAAAACAAGTCGTCTATCCAATATTTGATTTGCCAATATTTTCTCACAGTCTGTAGTATGTCTAGTATGTTTTTTTCTTTTCTTTTTTTTAACTTTTAAATTCAGGGATACATGTGCAGGTTTGTTACACAGGAAAATTTGTGTCATGGGGGTTTGTTGTACAGATTATTTCATCATCCAGGTATTAATCTTAGTATCCATTAGTTATTTTTCCTGATTCTCTCATTTCTTCCACCCTTCATCCTCTGATAGGCCTCAGTGTGTGTTGTTCTTCTCTACATGTCCATGCCTGCCTGTCTCTCTCTCTTTCTCTCTCTCTCTTTCTCTCTTCCCTTCTCTTACTTGTTGCCCAGGCTAGAGTACAGTGTTGCAATCTCAGCTTACTTCAATCTCTGCCTCCCATGTTTAAGTAATTCTTGTGCCTCAGCCTCCCGAGTAGCTGGGATTACGGGCGCCTGTCACCACACCTGGCTAACCTTTATATTTTTAGTAGAGACAGCATTTCACTATGTTGGCTAGACTGGTCTTGAACTCCTAACCACAAGTGATCCACCTGCCTTGGCCTCCCAAAGTGCTGGGATACAGGCATGGGCCACCATGTTTTTTTAACAATGTCTTCCAAAAAACAGAAGACACTGTTCCTAATTTAATGAAATTCAGTTTATCAGTGTTTTCTTTATGGGACATGCTTTTGGTCCTAAATCTAAGAAGTCTTTGCCTAATTTAAGAAAGATTTTTCTCATGCATTTTCTTGCAGAAGCTTTATAATTTTTGGTTCTATATTTAGGAACATCCATTTGGAGTCAATATTTTATATGGTAAAACATATAATTAAAAAAATTTTTTTAAATAATTTTGGCTTGGGGTTTTGTTTTATTTTGCATTTAGATAACCCATTGTTTCAGCACTATTTCTTGATTGGCTAAATCTTGAGTTGCTGTAGGCTTCTTTCAACTTCTTTTTTTTTTTTTTTTTGCACTAGGCTGGAGTGCAGTGGCGCAATCTCAGCTCACTGCAATCTCCGCCTCCTGGGTTCAAGCAATTCTCCTGCCTCAGCCTCCTGAGTAGCTGGTAGCTGGGACTATAGATGCGCACCACCACACCCAGCTAATTTTTGTATTTTTTTTTTTTTTAGTAGAGACGGGGTTTCACCATGTTGGCCAGATGGTCTCGATCTCTTGACCTAATGATCTGCCTGCCTTGGCCTCCCAAAGTGCTGGGATTACAGGTGTGAGCCACTGTGCCTGGCCCTTTTAATGTTTTTATCTGGTTGTGCTATCAGGCCAATGCTGGCCTCATAAAATAAGTTGATAAATGGTCCTTCTTTTTTAACTTTCTGGTAAAGTTTGTGTAAAATTGGCATTTTTTTCTTCTTAAATGTTTGAAAAAAATCACCAATAAAGCTATATGCACCTGAAGTTTTCCTTGTGGGAATGGTCTGAACCACAAATTCAGTTTCTTTAATAGATACAGACTGTACATGAATCTGTCTATATGTATCTATCATCTGTGTATATATATGTATGTATATCTATATCTTAAGAGCTTTAGTAGTTTCAGTTTTTCTAAGAATTTGTCTACTTCACCTAAATTGTAGAATAAATTGACATTAATTTATTTGTAATATTATCTTATTTTCCTTTTTCCATAAGTGTAAGTTCTACAGAGAGGTCTTTCCTCTGTTATTCTTGATACTGACAATTTATGTTGTATCTTTTTTTTCTGATCAGTCTGACTAAAGATTTATAAGAGTTACTGATTGTCTCAGAGAACCAGCATTTGTTGTTATTGATTTTTCCCATTGTTATTCTATTTCATATTTTAGTAGTTTCTTCTCTTATATTTAGTATTTCCTTTGTTATGTTTACTTTAGGTTTAATCATCTCTTAATTTTCTGGTTTTTAAAGATGTTACAGCTTTTCTGGGTTTCTATGTTCCTATAAATTTCCTTACAAGCAATGCTTTAGCTGCATAACAAAATTTATTTTATATTGTTTTCATTTTTCATTCAGCTCAAAATACTCTCTAATATTTTTTATTTCTTTAACTTTGCTGTAGGTTTCTTAATTCTCAGACTTTGTGAATTTTTAAAGAGAACTTTCTGATATTGATAGCTAATTTAATTCCATAATCATAAAAAAATTTATTTTGTGTTACTGGAATACAGTTGTCCCCTTTAATCTGCAGTTTCACTTTCCACAGTTTTATTTACCCATAGTCAACCATGGTCTGAAAATATTACAGAATTTTGACAGCAAAGAGAGAGACCATATTCACATAACTTTTATTACAATATATTGTTATAATTTTTTTATTTTTTAAAATTTCTTGCTGTGCTCAATTTATAAATTAACCTTTATTATATGTATCTATACATAGGAAAAACACTGTGCATATAGGGTTTAGTACAATCTTCAGTGTTAGGCACTCACTGGGAATCTTGGAACATATCCTCCATGAAGGAGGGACCGCTATACTTTTAAATTTATTAAAGCTTGCTTTGTAGCCTAGAACATGGACCATCTTGAAAAATATTCTATACGGAGTTGAAAAAAAGATGTGTACAATGCTGTTTTGGGAAGGAGTAATAGTCTTTAAACGTCAGTTAGGTGAAGTAGATGATGACATTGTTGAAGTCTTCTATGTGTTTGCCAGTACATTTTTTGGTGTACGGTTTCTAGCGATTATTGAGAGACTGGTATTATCTTTGTCTATAATTGTGAATTGCTTTATTATTTCAGTTCTGACAGTTTTTATGTGTTTAGAAGTTTATTATTAGGTACATAGACATTCATGATTGGTATCTTCTCCTGATTAACTGACCACTTCATTTTGAAGGAATGACTTATCTCTATTAAACTCTGCCCTGAAATCTACATTATATACTACTATGTAAGCATTCCAACTTTCATTTCATTAGTGTTACTTTTAACTTACATGTGGCATTCATTAATGTAAAGTCAGTTTCTTATAGGCAGCAAGTAGTTGAGTCTTGGTTTTTAAGCCAATATGACAAATTGACAATCTATTTTAAATGGGATGTTTAGGCAATTTACATATAATGTGATTACTGACATGGTTTTGTTTAAATCTACCATCATATTGTTTGTTTTTTTGTTTCTTCTTTGTTCATCTGTTTCCTTTTTTCTTCTCTTTCTACATTCCTTAGGATTCAGTACCTTTTGTAATTTTCCCTCCATGTTGGTTTATTAGTCCTAACCTTGTGTGTGTGTGTGTGTGTGTGTGTGTGTGTGTTTGTGTGTGTGTGTGTGTGTGTGTGTGTGTGTGTGTTTGTGTTTACTGCTACCTTTTAGGGTTTCTAGTTTATATATCTTTACTTTATTATGGTCTACCATCAAATTATATTGTATAACTTTAAATACAATTGAATATTTCCACTTTGCCTATCCCAGTCTTTTTGATATTATATATTTTAATTCTGTATTTGTTGTGAACTTTACAATGATATATCATTTTTGCTTAAACCATAACTTTTGAATTTCAAAATTAAAAAAAAAACAAATTTATGTTTAACTGTATGCTTACTAATTCTGTGCTCTTTTCTTTTTTGTTAGATCCAGGTATCTACCCAACATAATTTTCTTTCCGTGGAAGACTTCCTTTGACATTCTTATAGTGCAGGCCTACTGGTAATTAATGTTTTTAATTTTTTTTTTTGTATTCTAGAAATACTTTTTATTTTGTCTTAGTTTTTGAAAGGCTTTATATTATAAATAAAATTCTAGGTGGACAATATTACCTCCTTTTAAAACTTTAAAAATACTTTTCCACTGTCTTCCAGTTTGTATTGCTTCCTAAAAGAAATTGTTCGTCATCCTGATCTTTGTTTTACTATATGTAGTGTGTCTTTTTTCTCTAGCTGCTTTAATAATTTTCTCTTTATTATTCTTCCTAAGCTATTTGATTGTGGCACATTTTGCAGTTGTCTTAATTTTCCTGTGCTTTGTTCATTGAATTTCTTGGATAATTGTATTTCTACTCTTAATCAAATTTGGGGAAAATTTTAATTATTTCTTCAAATAGTCTTGTATTTTTTTAAATATTCTTGAGCTTTTTTTTTTTCTGGGCATCTCAAGTCATTTATAAATAGTTTCCTGTTTTTGAAACCTGCCTCTAAGCTTTTCAAGTGGGACCAGAAAAGTCTTTAGTTCAGGCCTCATTTTTCCTCACTACTAAGGCAATACCATTTTCTAGCAATCTACTCAATGCTCCATGTTTTACAAGGGCTTTCTATTCTGACTATTGCGAATATAAATTTTTAAAGGCCTGGTGTGTTCCCAAGATTATTCCACCTGCTCTTTATAGATAGTTCTTTCCCTGGATTTGGTAGTTGCTGCAAATGCTTGCACCAATTTTACTTAGCTGAAGGCAGAGGAGGGAACCCTTGGCAGGTCTTTGTAGCTCATATTCTCTTCATGCAACTTTCTGTTCACCTCATGGGAATTCTAGCTCTTTGTCCTCCCCAACCTTTCAATGCTGTCTTCAAAATGCAGGTAACCACCAGATTTTTCTTGCATTCCCCTCCCTGGATAATCTCAAGGCAGTAGGCTGAGGCAATTGTAGGACCTAGCTTGCTTGCTTATCTTTCTCTAATGTTACATAAATTCACTGCCTGTGTTCCAATATCTGAATGCTAATATTTCACAAATAATTTTTAGTTTTTTTCTAAACAATTAAAAATGTGCTTAATACTGGTGGATAAATCTGATCTCTTTTACTTTTGCTATGAGAAGTCCAGACATTGACTTTAAAAATACCTTCTATGATATAGAAACCAAGGAGCTTTAACAACTGATTGCACACACCATTGCTGTGTAAAGGAAGCCACACACAAAAATTAGTTTCTTTTCTTAAAAACTATTTTGTACTGTCAAAAATTTAGTAACCAAAAACATTTGATTCAGCGTCTGTAAACATTCTTCATGTTAAACGTCTGTTTGGATTTTAGGAGAATCTTTGGGTCCCCAGGCTTGAAATTAAAAAATGAGATTATGTGGTCATTTGCAATTTAAATAAAATAATATTACTTACAGGAACAAAGTCTGAACTCATCTGAATTTAAGAAATTAAATGTAGTCTTTTATGAGTGTAAGGCAATAAAATGATAGAATACAATTAACTCAAATTTAAGTAGAAATATTATCTCTGTCTATAAATCATTTAAATATATGTCAGTTTTTTATATATACTCCAAATGATTCAGCATGCACAATCAAGATAATTCATTTAGGAGATGTTGGAAAACATATCGATTCACAAGTAGTTTTCTGGTAAATTTCTTCACCTTTTGGTCAGTAGTTTTCAGAAAAACTGCTATATTAGGTTCGTCCATAGGGTGATTATGAAGTTTCATAACTTTAGTTTAGGGGGGTTTTAGTTCACTTGTTCTGAGAAAAATTTGAGATGGATAACCAAAGCCAAGCTTTGGAGGGGGAAAAAGGCAATATGATACAAATCTGGCACATTCTGAAGGTGGCTTGAGTTGAAAGTGAATCTAGCATATATATTTGGCTATGAGATGCTTCATGTCAAACTTTCCTTGCTCACACACAAACTTCTTTGATCTATCCTGAAAAGTCTTTTTATGCCAACATCCCATATTGCTATATATATATATATATATAAAGTTTTGCAGGAACTACTGGTGGAAACATGACTCCAAATACAGTGGGTGCTGTGTTTACCTAGACATAGATATGTGAATTGTGAATTATGTTCGATGATTCAGTGGCAGGCAACATACCAGGTTTGGAAGCAAATCAGAACCATCACAAATTAGCTGTGCCCCATAAGCAAATAGAATGAATAAGTGAAAATTATCTATTAAAAATTACCTACAAAACCAGAGGTCAACTTGGGGATCATAATATTGCAAAGAGCATTTATTTCAACTTAGAAAATTAAGAGCTGTGAGAACTACAAGAAATGCATTATGATAGTGAACTTTAGTTAATAATGCCATTCATAGTAGCCAAGGCTGACAAACAAAATGTTTGCCCTCAAGAAGTATTTGATAATATGTCTTCTGTATTTTCCTGTTTCCTGGCTAGAACTGGATATTCAATATGATTAACGCTTCTTTCATTTAAAAAAAATACAGACTTGGAAATATTTACTCACTTCTTCAAGAATGTAGAAAACACTTAATGATAACATTTCTGTTAGCTGTGGTGGCAGAATTATGTATTTACATCTAACACTTTTTTTTCTGTGTAACAGGGATTACTTAATTACAGAGTACTCCTATCCAAGGAAATTAAAGTTATTTTAAAATCTGAGGACAATTTTGAAATGAAAGTTGTATTTACTCTTTCTGAAACATATATTAAATGTCAGAATTACCAACTTTTTAAAAATTGTATGTCTCATACACAATTTATATGTGTGTGTATGGGTGTGTGCGCGCGTGTGTGTGTGTATAGTAATTTTTATCTTTAAAAATGTAATGAATATGTAACTTATAAGGCAAATTCTAAAAGACACTGAACTGTTTAGTTCAAACAACTTAAGATCTGTTATGGCTATAATTACAACAGTGGAAAATTGTCAGTCTTTAAACTATGAACCTAACGTGAGTTGGTATAAATAATTACATGTTTATATAGCCCAGTTGAACAAGGCTACTCTGGCAAAAGCCATTTCAAAATACAAAATTAAAAATTGAAACTCTAAGTATACTCAAGCAACTGTAGCAATTAATTCAGTAATTAAAATCCATGTTAATTACAAATGATCCAGAAATATTCTTAAAGAACAAACCAGTTGGACAACTACATGTCAATATCCTTTTAGACATATATGAAGATAGTATTTGAAATTACAAGCATGTTTATAAATCCTGGCTACTCTCTAAATTTATGAAATTATATAGTATTATTATCCATTATTAAATTATAATATGTGCTAGTTAATTTTTATATATTACAATATTGATGTACATTTTGTAGTGCTGTAGAATGTACAAACCAGTTTCACACAGATTTACTAATTCAATTCCTTTTGCAAGTCTACAAGCCCGCTTTTAACTTCGTTATTATTATTCCCTTTACCAGTTGAGGAAACTTGAGACTCTGAGAGGCTATGCCTGCCACAGATTGTTGGGTTATAAGTGGCAGAGGTTAACTAGAATTCAGTCATCTAAACCTATTATTTAATTAATAAAATATTTCAGACAAAGTATATCATTATATTGTATGGTTGTTATTGTCTAAAAACAGTGTGTGTGAACTGAATAATTAAGAGGAAAGAGCCTGCTTTATAAGCAGTTTTAATGAATGCCCTGTTAGAAGGAATTTATTCATAATTTTCTGGTTGTACTCATCATGACATAATTTAAAAAGTGATCTGAATTATAAAACGAGCTTCTATTTTATATGTGTTATATATTTTTTGTTAAAAACATGTTTTTAAAAGTCCGACATTGATTTTAATTTAGGCATAAACAAACAAAAATATCAAAGAACAACCTCAGAAATAATCTAGAGTATTTTTTAAATGATGCCACTTTATATTCTGACACATCCAGCAGAAAGAGCAAAACAATTTGGCTTAAACAATTAGATGTGCCCTTTGTTTCCTTCTTTGAGCTTTACCTTTTAAATTTGCCTTTGTTTTATGTACATACAACTCGAGACACATGCTAAGACACAACCTTCTGACACTTTGCCAGAAACACGCAAATTAAAAACCTGAAATCTAATATGCAATAAATAGAAAATAAATGTGTCAGAGGATTTAGCACAGGCAGTGCATAAGGGGACACCTTCTTTTCTTAATCTGTAAAAGGCAAATGTCACGGTTGAGGCATCTGCCAAACTGCCATGGAGAATGTGTTCACTGCATTTGCTAAGCCAGGGACACCAGGGCTGTCAGCGGTGAACGAAGGATGGGGATACTCAACTTTTAACTCCATCTTGAGAAAGAAAGAAAGAAAATTTTCTCAGGACACACGAACAGGGTAAGTAAAAAGGCTTTGGGAGATTTAAAAATAAAAGTTGAAACCTCCAGAAAAAATCCTTCTCCAAGAGTTGCCAGATCCAACCCTAGAGGCTTACAGAGCCCTGAAAATGGATTGGGTATGCTGAAATTAAAACCTAGAGGTTACTAAAAGGATTATGAGAATAAAACAGTGCTTCTCAAAGCATGAGACATGTTCTACTGCTACGATATTATTTATTATTATTATTATTATTTTCGAGTTGGAGTTTTGCTTTTGTCATCCAGGCTAGAGTGCAATAGTGTGTGTGACCTCAGCTCTCTGCAACCTCCGCCTCCTGGGTTCAAGTGATTCTCTGGCCTCAGCCTCCCAAAGTAGCTGAAATTACAGGTGGCCAAGTCACCATGCCTGACTAATTTTTGTATTTTTAGTAGAGATAGGATTTTGCCACGTTGGCCAGGCTGGTCTCAAACTCCTGACCTCAGGTGATCCACCAGCCTCAGCCTCCCAAACCATTGGAGTTACAGGCATGTGCCACCACGCCCAGCCAGGATATTATTTTAAGTGGCACACAGAAAGATTTAGTTGTTGCTTTTATTTTACTTGTTAAAAATTTGATTATATATTTAATGAATACTTATTAAAATATAACAAGCATATTAAACTTCTGTTTGAGGACTGCTAGGATGAAAATAAAATTAAAATTCAAAGAGTTAATTTGTGGAAAGTAGTGAAAATAATGGTTTAGATAATATATGGATTTGAACAACAATGTTAAAGCTGGCAATCAGAGGACTAAGGTTGTGGTAATGCTGGAACAGAGAGTACAAGTATTTATAAAGCAATTGCCCCTCTTTACTTTGGTCTTGTTTTGGTGAAGATATGGGGTATTGAAGATCTTCCTTTGGCCTAATTCATCACATTAATATTCCTTGTCTGCACCAGCATGCCTCCCATTTTATACTCTGTTCCCATCCCTCATAAATCCTCACCTGTACTGGAATGTAGGCTCCAGCAGGGAGATAGTGCCTACCGCATAATTAGCACTTAATACATGGAAGAATGAATGAATAACTGCTTTATCCCTACATATTTCTGGACTCAATACTTTCCCTGCTCACAGGATCAGTATCAACCCTGCCCTTTAGATCAAAGTGTTTCCCCTCAAGTCACCTTTTCCTTACTTTTGAGCAAGAACTTCAAATTTTGGTTCCTTTAGATTTACAATTGGATGCACACAAGCCCACTGTGGGATTAAGAAGGATTGCAGAAGTACATATAGGGTGTGTGCTGGCCTTCCCAATGGTCCCCTTGTCATTGTATAGTGATGTGATTTGAAAAATCATTTTATGCAGCAGGCTTGGCCTGATTTGCCTAGAATTAGGCTAATCCTATCACTCTTTCCATAGTGATTGGATAGGGATGGAAAGGTCTGTGTCAATGAGAATAAAGGACATTCCTCTTTCTACAAAGGTTGGTTCAGGAATAAGGAGATGACCCAGTTGCCAAAGGGGATGATGGGAAGTGTTTGCCTGAGATTTCTGAGGAAGAAGATAATTCTTGCTTCTGAGAAATCTTCCGGGAATGATCACTTATTTTCCACTGGCTCCAGATGGGTCCTTATATGAGTGTTGGGCACTACTGCTACCACTGGGTTGCCAGCCTGAGGCTGGAGCAGCACACAGAACCGAGCTGAATCAGTCTGATGAAGAACAGGCTTGTTGGCTTGATCTCGACTCCCATTTTGACCTAATCTAACCCTCTGGATCATCGCCTTTGCTTCAGTGAGACAACGATTTGAACTTGTTTTAACATTTTTAAAAGGTTTGTTTTTTCTTTAACTTGGGGCAACACATTTATACAGGTTATAAATCTGTTATTATACAACTCACATTCTTTGTTGAGTTACTGATGAAACTCCAAGACAGTAGAAAGTTATCACACCATTTACTTAGTCTTGTTTATTTATTGTTTTTTAATTTCCTTACTATAATGAGAAACTACATAGTAATTATTATTAATAACTAACCCTTACTGAACATTCGCTTTGTACATGACAATCTGCTAATGATCACCCCATTTAATCCTTCCAACAACCTTTTGAGGTAGGTGTGTCTTAGTCCATGTGTGTTGCTATAAAGGAAAACCTGAGGCTGGGTAACTGATAACAAAAAATAAGTTTATCTGGCTCACAGTTTTGTAGGCTGTATAGGAAGCATGGTGCCAGCATCTGCTTCTGATGAAGGGCGTAGGAAGTTTCCACTTGTGGTGAAAAAGAAGCAGGCATCATGTGGTGAGAGAGGAAGAAAAAAAGAGAGAGAGGAAGGTGGTGCCAGATTCTTTTTTTTTTTCATTTTCATTCATTATTTTATAAATTATACTTTAAGTGCTAGGGTACATGTGCAGATCATGCAGGTTTGTTACATAGGTATACACATGCCATGGTGGTTTGCTGCATCTATCACCCTGTCACATACATTAGGTATTTCTCCTAATGTTATCCCTCCCCTATCCCCCTACCCCTCTGCTATCCTTCCCCTAGCTCCCCACCCACTGACAGGCCCTGGTATATGATGTCTCCTCCCTGTGTCGATATGTTCTTGTTGTTCAACACTCACTTATGAGTGAGAACATGTGGTGTTTGGTTTTCTGTTCTTTTGTCAGTTTGTTGAGAATGATGGTTTCCAGCTTCATCCATATCCCTGTAAAGGACATAAACTCATCCTTTTTTATAGCTGCATGGTATTCCATGGTGTATATGTGCCACATTTTCTTTATCCAGTCTACCACTGATGGGCATTTGGGTGGGTTCCAAGTCTTTGCTATTGTGAACAGTGTCGCAGTAATCAGCTCTGGAGGGAAGGAATAAAGCAAAAGCATTCATTCCCATAAGGACAGCACCACAACATTCATCAGGAATCTGCCGTCATGACAAAAACACATCCGACAAAGACCCATCTCCAATTCAGGGTATCAAATTAAAACAGGAGATTTAAAGAGGACAAACATCCAAACTACATCAAGGTCTCAAATGTATTCTCATTTCACAGATGAGAAAACTGAGGATTGGAATGTTTAACTACTTTACGGTCTAATATTGAACATCATTGATGTGGCCAGGACATCTTCATGTTGAGCAATTCTGACTACTTTACTCAGAGAAATCCCATGACATTTTCTATTAAAACTTACATTTATATTTTCCCAACATGAAACATTGTTTGATTGTGCTTGCTTGCTGCCTGCCTGCCTGGCTCCCACAAGCATCAGAATTTTTAGAGGAAGAGGTTTGTCAGTTTACCTCAACACCTCAGCCAGCATCTAACATAGCAAATGCCCAGTAACTATGGACTGAATCAATGACAAATGAATTAATGAACAAATGAAGAAACTTACTGAAAGCTATGGAGGTAGTAAGGCTCACAGCTGACTCAAAGGCTAACACTGTTAAGTGTTATGATAGCCATACATGTATGGCAGCTGCTCTATGCTGACCACTTCCACCAGAATGACATCTGCATTTTTATTAAGTGTATCAGATATTTCTTCTGTTTAAAACCCATAGCCATAGACTGAATCTTCAGAGTAGAGAAAATCATAGAGAACCTGGGAGGATGTGCTATAAGTAGAGACTGTCCAAAAGTTCAAATGGTTTAGTTCACCTTCCTGTGGATTTATGTTTCCTAGATTTTTCACTTTTCCAAATCAATGCCTTCAAATAAGCTATTAATACAATTGTAATCCTACACCTTCCACCTGTACAATACTCTGTAGCCTCTAAACCACATCCATATGTATTCTCTAATCTAAGCCCATTACATTTCCTGCAACCAGAAAAACAGATAACAGTTTACATGCAAGGAGGATAAGACTTGGGAACTTGAAATGACTTGGTTATTAGCACATAGAGAGTAGATTATCAGCTGTCCAGAGAGCCCACTTCTTACTCTTGTCTTATTTTTGGCAGCTTCTCAATTTCCATGGAGGGTTGGAAAAATATCCTGTAAGCCAAATCTTTGAGACCACCTGCCCTGAGCAAATGTTGAGCTGACATATGAGAATTGAACCTGAGCAGAGGTAGTCATTACTATAGTAACTCCCTCTGATTCATATTTGGCTGTAATCTCGGACACGTTGCTTTCAGCTAAAATTTTCCTCTAAAAACAAAAGTTGAAGCCATGGTGATGGAGAGAGAGATCCCTGCCAAGGCAGTGAGGGAGGGCTTTGCTCCTGTCCTTTATCATACTCAGCAAATACATGACCCAGGTCAGTGTCACCTGCCATCCCTACTCAATTAAAGGGTACAGCCAATTTAGGGAGCATGTAGGGTGCACTTCCTGCCATTACAGCCATTTCAAGTTTGCTTTAGGTTGATTCTCTCTCTTTTTTTTTTTTTTAACCATTTTTTGCTTTCTTCCTCTCTCCTCTTTCTTCCTACCTTCTCTCCTTTCTTTTCTTTTATTTATTTTCATTCTTTCATTTCTTTCTTACAGTGGAGCTCACTTTTAGTGAAACACAATTTTGAGATGTATTAATAGTTTATAAAATTGATAATCTATTCACTTTTGAGCTCCTATTTATTAAGTCTCAGAAACATACAAAATAAAACACTACTTTTGTTAGAGTGGAAAACTGATTTTAGAGGTATTTTAGATTGCATGCTGTCATAGAAAATTAAATATTGATTTAAAACAAATTATTTACCTTATAAATTATAACAAGCTTAAATACAAACATGTCTAGATAAGCGTATCTCTCTTGGCTAAAACTGCAATATATAATACCAATGAGAGAAAGTTTCTTAAAAATAGGCATTATACATGTTCTTGTTAAGCCTTCAACACATCAAAATTATTATTTTTTTCCAATGATAAATAAGTAGTTTAGAGGTGTTCAGAATGGGAGGTTTGAAAAATGCTGTGCCAAAGCTTGTTCTAATTAACACTCTCAGCTCCGTTTAAATTTGATAGAAATTAAAATGTGAAAATTGAATGAGAGAATACATCCACAGAGCATTCTTAAAAAGAGTAAAAGCGCCAAAGAAGAAATCACAGCTATGCTATTTTTGATTTTTAAAAAATATATTAGGCAGATTTGTTATTCCCCATCACCGAGGCACCTGACTACATTCAAAATGCTTAATGAATAGATCAGTCTGTGTTATATTAACAAAAGAATTGTGTACAAGCATGTACTGTGGAAGAGATAAACAAATTACTTTCAGAAAGTGCTATGTCAAAGAGATTAATATTGGCACAGATGTGCATGTTGGCACTGGCTATAATACAAGTATTGTATAATTCTTTCAAACTTGCTACCATTCTACCAAAAAATGCCGTTTTTAAAAGGCTAAATATTTTTGAGTAAGATTTTGAATGTTTCTAACATAAAGAAATGACAATCATTTGAGGCGACAGATATTCCAATTACATTGATTTGATCATTACAAATTATATGAATATGTTAAATTATTACATGCACCTCAAAAATATGTATGCCTATTATATTTCAGTAAAAATAAATAATGATAATAATAAATGCTGGAAACAGAGTGCATTTATTTAACTGGTCATTTATTTTTAAATTAATAGGTTAATGTGCATTTATATAGTAGATGGTACCACCATTTCGCTGTTTTTAATGGGCAAAAATGGACAATTATCAGCAATTCAGATGTTTAAACTTAATAGAGGGTCTATTATCAAGTAACATCAATGTTGATTAATTGTCCAATTAACATAGATGACACAGGACAACCTAGAAATCTAAACTGCAAGATAATGAGGCTTCCGTTACTGTATTAAATGAGTTCCAATGTAGAATTAAATCTTACACTCTAATTACAAATTTGTTTATTGGCTATTATATACCTCTTGTTTTCTTGCCTTATGTAATCTTTTTTTTTTTTTTTTTTTGAAATGTAGTCTCACTCTGTCACCCAGGCTGGAGTGCAGTTGTGAAATCTCTGCTCACTGCAACCTCCACTCCCCAGGTTCAAGCGATTCTCCTGCCTCAGCCTCCCAACTAACTGGGACTACAGGCACGTGGCATCATGCCCAGCTAATTTTTGTATTTTTGGTAAAGACGGGGTTTCACTATGTTGGCCAGGACGGTCTTGATATCTTGACTTTGTGATCCACTCGCCTCAGTCTCCCAAAGTGCTGGGATTACAGATATTAGCCATGATGATGCCAGTTTCATATTGGTCATGTCTTCATAAACCTTCTTTCTGTGTCTTATTCATATAATGGTCTAATAAAAGTTTTCATGGGGAAAGTAATTTATGAGTTGTACTTTTTATGAAACGTCCTTATTTAGTGATTTTATCTGCCTACTTTGTCATGGTACAAAAGGAATCTACAGAAAAAAATATTAAGGTTTATACTAGAAATGAGAGAACGAAAATCTTACTATTGGGCTACTGGAACAGATAAAACAACAGACATGGAAAAAAAGAAGTTGTAAGATAAGAACCCATTTTTCCACAATATTACGGAGGAAAAGAGATGTACTGGGTATTCTCTGAAGCTCCGTCACCCACACAAACTCTACCCTCTCTCCCCCAGTGTTCCCTCATTTCCTGTTGGGTTAAACCAATGGCAGGCATAGGCAAGAGGCTTAAAGATGGTAAAGGGGGTGAAGGTGAGGGAATTACCCCTACACACACACCCTGCTGCTCGTCCTATCCAGTCTTGCTGCACATAGGCAGGCAGTGTCCTTTCTCCTCTATGTTATAGCTTCAGGTGAGAGCCCCATCTTCCACTGTTTTAATTCTTGTCAGATTTCAATCACACTTTTCCCTCCCCTTTGTTCAGCCCTAGTGATGATAATGGCTTCACAATACCACTAGTCCCTGGGTGTATCACCATCCCTTGTTGGTTTTCTTCCCCCTGCACATGTCTCTGTAATTTAGATTTGTTTCAGTGAAACTCTTTGGTGATGCTATTTGTTTATTTACAAGATCTTGATAATCACGAAAGCACAACACTCACGTCTAATTTATTTAAGTTTCTGATACTGTTTGCAATATTTACAATACAGTAAATAAGTAGGCAAATGAACAAAAGATAAATACACGAAAAAATGGACTTCACAAATAGTTATGAAGAGCTCTGAAAATTCCTTAACCAACTGGGAAGACTTTAAAAGCAGCGTTTTTATATTAGTTATCAGACTGATTTTTTTTTCAACGAGATAAATCAAGAAGTTATTACAAAGGGGATATTTGTTTGGAGTATCTTCATGCATTCAAAAAATAACTAATGATATAGCTATAAATAAGGCAGATAATGCCTGGTCTCAACTGTAAATAAAGCAGATTAACACCTGTCCTCATCTTGCTAGCAAAATAGTCTATAAAAAATAATTATGCAAAGAATTACATATATGCCAATTGTTGTATAAGGAAATGGAAGTATGAGACTTGTGGTTTAAAATAAACGACTTGTAAGTGAGGAACTGAAACATGAATTATCCAGGTGAAGAGGCAGGTCAAAAGCTGCCAAGGCAGGACAGATCAGATGTGTATGAAGACTCCATGGTGTGAAGGGGCACAGAACAACTAAAAAATTAAAAAGAGTTCAAAGTGACTATGTCACAAAGGATAGGGTGGGGAATGGTGAGAAATTAGGTTGGCAAGATCAATACAAATGATATAATTTCAATACCTGTAGTCTGTGTTAAGGATTTTAAAGGCTTTTATAGGAGCAACGAGGAACCACTGAATAGTAGAAGAGGAATGACATGACAAAAGTTGTTTGTAATGACAACTCTGACTGTTTAGAGAAGAAAAAAATAGAAGTGGAGTTTAAGGGAGCAACAGTGCACAAGAGGAGACCAAGTAAAAGACGTTGTTGATTTAGAATAGCATGTTCCCTATGGGGAGAGGTAAGCAAAATGGAATGATTGGTGATTAATTCAATGCAGATGTGAGAAGAGGGAGGTACTAAGGTTGATAACCAGAATTCTGTACTGAGCAAAATGCTGGTTGATGGTGTCATTTTCTGAGATGGAGAATCCTAGGAAGAGATCAGGTTTGTGAAGAAAAAGAATTAATTTGGTTTTGAAAATTGTTGAGTTTGTAGCTCTTAACACATAGATCAAGTCAACAGTTGAGTTTGAGAGATAAAAGTTTAAGATCTTGCCTGGAATGAGCATCAGAGAGAGAGCACTATAGACCCAATTTAGTGCTATAAATTTATAGCACTAAACTGAGTCTATAGCTGGGTGTGGTGGTGTGCACCTGTAGTCCTAGCTGCTCAGGAGGCTGAGGCAGGAGAATGGCTTGAACCCAGGAGGCAGAGGTTGCAGTGAGCCAAGATCATGCCACTGCACTCCAGCCTGGGGGACAGCACAAGACTCCATCTCGAAAAAACAAAAGAGGTTTTTTGAGTAAAAGAAAGAGACAGCAAAGGACAAATGAGACTGTCAGCAAGTGGTCAGAGTGGTAAATGAAATCAGAACGCTTTGGTGTCAGTGAAGTCAAAGCAAGATACTATTTCAAGGAAAATCAAATGCATTGAATGTGATTGAGATGTTACTTAGAAAATAATGAAACATCATGATTTAGATTTTATGATACTGAGGTTGTAGGTGTCATTATCATGGACAGTGTTGGAGTGGAAAAGGGGAGACAATGTGCCTGGACAACTCATAAGAAGTTTGATTGGGAAAGGAAGAAGCATGAAAGGCAGGGGTAGGAAGAGATTCAAATCAAGGAAAGGCTATTTCATTTTAAGATGAGAGAAGCAAATTTAGCTGAGATAAGAAAGCTCAGGTAGTGAGTCACAAGTTGAAGACACAGAATACAGAAGATAATATAAAGTGCACACTTATTGAAACAGGAGGAAGAGAAGGACTTGAATAGACTTGGAGGAACTGGGCTTGAATGGATAAATGTGTATCACTTCCATTTAGCAGGTAGGCAAATTTGGTCTCAGAAACTGAAAGTCTTTCTCCCTGATGACTTACACTTTCTTTGTAAAGTAAGAAGCAATTATCTACTGATAGTGAAAAAGAGAGGAAGCCTATGGGTTTGACAATGCTGTGGAATATTGAAATAGGCATTTATGTTCAATGGAACCACAAGCCAGTTAAAAAAATAAGTAGCAAGATTGACAAACAATTTTGAAGGTGCATGTAACACTAGTAATCACAAATTTAGAGTTATCAATCTGCTAACTTTTACATAATACCTCTTCAACCAAGTACAGTGTGTCTGACAATGGAGCATTATTTGCTGGATGACAGAGAACATCTCTTCTCTTGCTATATCTCCAAGAAACTTTGTGTATAGCCCTTTGTCTTAGTCAGTTCAGACTATTAGAACAAAATACCTTAAACTGGATAATTTGTAAATAACAGAAGTTTTTTATAGTTCTGGAGGATGGGAAGTCCAAGATCAAGCCACCAGTAGAACTGGTGTCTTATGATGGCCTATTTCTCTTAGGTGGCATCTTCTATGTATCCTCACATGATAGAATGGAGAAAGGGCTAATAAGCTCCCTCAGGCCTTTTTTATAAAGGACTTAATTATCTCCCAAAGGCTCCACCTTTTAACATCACCTTGGGGCTTAGGTTTTAACCTAGACATGTTGTGGGGACACAACATTCATACTATAGCACCTTGTAAATTATCAAGCCTGTCCAATACACCCAGGCATGGGCATCACATAGAAGTGAGCCCCTGTTCTTGTGTCATTCTCAAACCTAGTTTGAAACCACATTTTTTAACCCATTTCATGTTTACAATCTATTTTCTGGATCTTGGGATCATTTTGTATTTACAGCCATGATTTATCTCCCAAGCACTAAATTTTCATTGCTTTTATCTTTAATAATCATTGATTGTCCTTCACCATATGCTATCTTATAAATAACTAATTTTCATTTGGAAATAGAAGTATTATTTAGTCACTGACATAAGCCCCTAATTAGAGTAAAACCCCCATTACACTATCTATACAACCTGGAGCAGACTTCTTGTGTATCCTTTTCCAATATACCCTCCCTGATACTTTTGTAATAATTGTGTTAGTTATTGTTTCTAACAACAAAGTCCTCACACAAATGCCCAATCAAACACAGATTTTCCATATTCTGAAGTCAAATTTCTGACAAACACAAATTTATCTACTGTTAGGTGAGGGGAAAAAAATTCTGTAGAAGATTTGAATCACGTTATGCTGATGCAATCCTGGGAGACTTCACTCACTAAATCCTAGGATTAAAAGAGATCAAAGAAGGGGAGGGTAGGGAGACCTATTAGCAAGTAGACCTAAATTGTTATGAATGTTAGCTTTTTCTCAAGCCTTTTCCAATAAGTGGACCTTAAACATTCAGTGACCGTAGTTTCATATTGAAATCTGATGAAATCTATGAATACTGTTTCAGAAAAATTCACAAACACATGCACATATAAGTTTATTACAGTTTTAAGTTTTCCCAATACCTTCAGTATCATCCATGAGCTTCATTTATAGAGTTCCAAGTACTCACTATCCAGAATGAAATAATCATATTCTTTGAGATTCCTTCAAGTAGCCTGGACATTCTAGACCCAAACTTGAGAACCAATTAAATTTGTCACAAGGAATGTTGATGAGAAAAATGATCACCATCACACATTTTAGTAGTACAGGCTCTTAAAAAGTAGCATGTTGTTATTAATCTAGAATGAGAACATTTAGAGTAAACGTTTATATTCTTCAATTATATATATTGAAAGATTACATGTATTTTTAAATTCAGAAGTTACTCCATAGAAAAAAATCTATAGACATGAAAAGGAGATGAGAGAATCACAGATCAAGGCTAGAACCTGGATTCTGGGTCAGATTATCAATAATCCTGGTTTGCCTAGGCATAAGGAGCTTTCAGCACTAAAATGGGCATGTCTGTGGAAAACTAGGACACACTGGCCATCCACAGATGCAGATGATTTTGTTCATTCTTAACGGACAAAACCCAAGTGATATGGTTTGGCTGTGTCTCCACCCAAATCTCATTTTGAATTGTAGTTCCCATAATACCCACGTGTCATGGGAGGGACCTGGTGGGAAGTAATTGAATTGTGGGGATAGCTACCACCAAGCTGTTCTTGTGATAGTGAGTTCTCATGAGAGCTGATGGTTTTTAAGGGCGTTTCTCCACCCCTTCACACTGCACTTCTCTCTCCTACTGCTACGTGAAGAAGGACTTGTTTTCCTCCCCTTCTGCCTTGATTGTGACTTTCCTGAGGCTGCCCCAGCCATGCTGTACTGTGTGAGTCTATTAAACCTCTTTCCTTCATAACTTACCCAGTCTTGGGTATGTCTTTATCAGCAGCATGAGAACAGACTAATACACCAAGAAAACAAGTTCTGTCTGCATAATCAAATGTGTGCCACAGAATCATTTTAAGTAATAATGACTAAAATTTGCTGTAACTTTACGTTGTGATAGGCAGAGAGATGAACACCTTCAAATGTAATACTTTCTTTAAACTTATCCTTGTTTTAAAAATCTTCCAGAACACATGAGGATCTTTGGGTTTGTGCCAAAGGCTGGTTAGTTCAAATGATTAGGACAAAGAGACAGTAGAGGATATCATATTTCTAATTAATTAATTCTTGTCCCTTGAAAAATTTTTTCAACCTAACACAACATGGATCTCATATATTTTGGAAGACTTGCTATTAGTGTTCAAATATAAACCAAACAACCATTTTCTGGGTTGTTATATGTGAATTTATATATCAGGTAAGAGTACAGATTGATGAATACTAATAACCTTTTCAATTAGGTTTTCTATAAGCCTATGAATTTCTCAACTGATACAAACTCTACATTTTAAAAACATTATTTTCAGTCCTATACATAATGTAAGCCCAGAATTAAGCCCTAAATGGCATTTATGAATTGGACTAGAGCATTGCATTTATTTCTACAGCAGCAAGTATTTGAAATATTGGAAAGGCTTGGGAAATCTGTAAAATTAGAGGAGCTGTTTTTTAACCCAGATAAAATATAGGTTTTCTTTTAAAGTAAGGCCAACAAAAAGGAGACACCATCTATGAAATTTTAAAATCAGGTATTCATCACTGGGCTTCAAAAGTATATAGGCAACCCAGATGGACAATTCACTGGGACAGCATCACTGAAGGCAATCAGGTCTCATCCTGAATACACCTGTTGGAAGTAAAAATAGCAGGGAAGACTTTTGAAAAATCTCATATTTCTGTATTATCCAGCAATATGACTATAAAAATATCTGGAGACTTTTCCATATAGTCCAAATTGACTAAAGATGGAGAGTTTGACTTTATTTTATTTCAGTTTGTATAATGTGTCCACTTTTGACATCACCAAATTCACAATTCTAGCTGCAATGTTTCAATCAAATGTTATGGTTCACTAAATAAAAGAAAGCATGGAGCTAAAATGTTTTTAGCTAATCATTCAAAGATTAAACTCATCTGTCACCCAGTGGAATCAATCACTTTTTGCATGCAAATGTAGCTTTTATTTATAAAATTCTCAAAGAGAATTGAGTTTACATGAAGAAAAAAGATGGCAACTTTGATTAAACATCATCAAGAAAAATACAACTTTTAAGATGAGCAATGAGCCAATTATCAGGAGTAGGAGGTGGGACAGGAGGAACAGAGGAATTGATTTTAACTTCCAACTCTGATTTAACTCTCCTTTTTGGTCATTACTACTTCTCACACCCCTTTCCTTTTCCTACTCTACAGAAATTAGAAGGAAAAGGCAATCAGGATGCTAGGAGCAAAAAGACAAGATGCTTTAAAGAAAGAAGGAAAAATAAAGTTGGAAACTTGTCCAGGAGCTCTCTCGCAACATCAAAAGTGAAGGAGCAATATTTTGTCCAAGGAAACTGGGCATTTCCTCAGCTTGTTTCTCACTGGTTATTTTACTGCTAGCACTTCAGTCACCACTGTCGCCATCTGGAGTCAGTCCAAATCTTAGTTTTCCCTTGGAATATGCTAAGCTATAATGAAGTTTACCTGCAAGATTCATTTGCCTCCCTCCATGTTAGATGTAGACTACTTGGAAAGCTGTGATAGAATTGCAGTCTCAGTTTTGTTTCTGAAAATTCTTCAAATTACAGTTTACCTGCATTTTCATCTCCTTGCCTTGCTTCAAATTATTGCAAAATCACCTCATTCACAGGAAAGTTTTCTCTGACTGGCCCATTTAAAACAGCAGCACCAGCCTGCACTCTGCACTCTCCTAATTTGTTTTCCTCTCACATTCATCATCAGTTAATGTAGCATGTAGTTTACATATTTTGTCTTACCTATCATCTGACTCTCCCTACTCTACCCATTTCCATTAAAATCTGTGAAGCAGGCATTTTCTGCTGTTTTGTTCATTGTCGTGTCTGCATTCCTGGTACACAGTAGGGACTCAGTATCTACTGCTTTGTCTTCATCACTATACCTGGTCACATCAAAACGTCCTACTTTGCCTCTATTTCTTGGAGGACAACATATAATATAATGGTTAATTTAATGTTCATGTGACAGAAGGGCCTAGGGTGCATTTGGAGGCTGGAGGTATGGGTTTGTATCATGGTCACACTACAACTTGAGCTTTGGACACTGATCCTGTTTCCTTTCCTGCAAAGTGAGAATTAAAATAATACCATTTGTTGGTGGTATTGTAAATAGCCAATAATTAATGTGGAAAAAATGTATACAGTTGACTCTTGAACAACATGAGTTTGAAATATGCAGGTCCATTTATACATGGACTTTCTTCTGCCTCTATCACTCCTAAGACAGCAAGACCAACCCTTCTCCTTTCTCCTCCTCCTAGTCAGACTACTCAATGTGAAGATGAAAATAGACCTTCATTGTGACCTTCTTTCACTTAATAAATAGTAAATATGTTTCCTCTTCTTTAGAATTTTCCTAATATTTTACTTTCTCCAGCTTATTGTGAGAATATAATATGTAAAACATAAAACCTATAAAATATATGTTCATAAGCTCTGTATGTAATCTGTAAGATTTCTAATCAACAGTAGACTATTAGCAGTTAAGTTTTCAGGGAATCAAAAATTATACATGAATTTTCTACTGTGCAAGGGGTTGGCATCCCCAACACCTACATTGTTTAAGGGTCAACTATTCATATTAAAATATATATTATTACTACTTAACAAGAAAATCTGTTCAGTTCATTTGAATTAATAAGGAGCAGAATGGGGCCTGAAAATGATATTAAGACGTTTGTACTACCTGGATATAATCTATGCTACTAATTGGCTAGACATACGAAATAATTTAAATGATTTACTTATATTACCAGGTAGTTCTTTCTTGAGTCTGTAAGTCTGGAGACTTAGCTGGTCATTGTGGCTGAATTATAATAGCATCTATCTTTTCTACGATGAACTAAAATAATCATAACTTTATATGCAGTATGCATTTTTCATATTATGTAACTTATTCTTCAGTAAATGCACTTAACTTTAAAATTTGAAGAAGGAAACCATTCTTCTCACTGGTATGTTTATTGTCACTTGGGAAAATTGATGTGGTAAGTTTGTTTAGAGAGAAAATTGTTATTTGACTCCATAAAACCGCCTGCTTTTCATACCATTGGTATAGCACTTCATTTTAGAAATGTGGTTTTTTTTTTATTATTATAGAAGCATGAAAAGGAGGCAATTTTAGTAACCACTTAGGAATCATCAGCTCAAAGGACATCTAAGAAGTGTTTAAGGAACAAAAGAGGTGAAAATGAGAGGGGAACGGCTGGATATTTTTCCTTCTTATTTGAAGTCCTTCTGATTTCACTTATTTCTTGATTCAGATTCATTGTATCATATTAATCCTGAGGCTAAGCAAAAACGTTTAGGCTATGGGAGAAGCTGCAACAAGCTGGTAGGCATATGTGTGTAGACTCTTATCCTAAGGAAAAATTCAGAGTCATTGTCTTTCATTAATCACAGTGATTTCTCTTTAAGTTACTCCCTCAAAACCTAACACAAACCAAGAGTGTCTTGCTGGAGCTGATACCTTTGCCAATGACTGCATGTGTTCTTGATTGATTCTTGCTGTTATTTTAGTCACTCTTCTTGCTTTGGCAACCCTTCTCAAAAAGGTGATGGGGGCTTCAAATTCAATCTGATTGTATTAATCTGACTGGATATAGAATGTCTGAAAGAAAAACAACCATAGGTAATGTAGGCTGCATATAGGTCAACTATCTAATTTGCTCACTTTACATAAAAGGAAACAGAGGTCCAAGGTTTGGCTCAGGAAGTGAGAAATGGAGATTAAATGAAGTGTGACATCTCTATGCCAAGCTTAAATATCTTTCCATATAATATTCTTTTCTACCTGAAGTGTTCTTTTTAAACCATTTGAATATTTGTAAATATTAGATTACAGCAACAAACCAATTCATTGGATATCCATCAGATAAAGAAAGGGCAAGCTGCAGAATTAGAGCAACTGAGGCAGATGTTTATTTCTGAAATGGGAAATTACACAGAAAGTATTTAGATCACTGGCTGGTATTCACTAGTTTCTTTGTGAGTGATAATTTACATACATTATTCAGCACTAAGATTCTCTAGGTATGGTAACAAGATCTGAGGTATTTGTGAACTAACTTAGAATCAGACAACATGAATTGTTTATAAAGCCATATTAGCACCTGTGACATTAGATAATCTGTATAATTTCTGTAACTCACTTTCTTCGTCTATGAAAAGAAAAAGCCAATATTAACCAACCAGTGTTATACAATACCTTGAAATTAATGGATTGTCCTAAATGGTGGTTTTCATCATTAAAATATCTAGTATTCTCATCATGATAGCAGCTAATGACTTAATGCTATAATCCTTCTTTGAGAAGCTGAGATAGTCTGAGATTGACTACTGTCTGGCTTCCCATGAGGTCTTAGCACAGGCAAAGATTCTGTTTTCCTGACCCTCTGGAAGTTAAGCTTGGCCATGGAACTTTCTCTGCCTGCTGACATAGGGGCAGAAGTGATTCATGTCATTCCTGCGTGGAAGCATGTAAGAACCACTGCATGATTTTTTACCCTCTCTTTCTTCTGAAGTGTTGACAGACATTCTGTGTGTTCACAGCTTACTTCAGCCCTGGCCCCTCAGCAAGAACTGCATGGAGCAGAGCACCCTGCCAATGCAAAATGGACATGTGTCATAGCAAAAATAAGCCTGTCTTGCTTTCTGCCTCTGAAATGTATTTTCTCTTACTGCACTTTAACCTGGACTATCTTGATTAACACAAGAAGAAATTTCAAAGTTAAGTCTTCACAACTATTCACCCAGTATCACCCATGGAAATCATTATCAGTATTGAACTTGTGCTACAATTCCATGTAACATTAAGTCTTCCCCTTAAATAAATAAATGAATTCATTCAATAATATTTTCTGAGAGCACCTGTGTATACAGCACTCCATATTCCTTAATCTTTAAGACAGTGACTTACACATGGCAGCCATCCAATAGATGCTTGTTACACTGAATTGTTGAATTGAAGTAGGTCATCCATGATTACTTCAAAGACTACATATTATTCTGTTTCATTTAGGATAACTCTTAGCCAGATCTTGAGATCTAGAAACAGGAGACAGACATCTAACAACCTGAAATGCTTAAGCACAGTTGCACCTGTAAACAGAAATGTGCCACTGATGTTATCAGAATTCTCCTTTGTAAATTTTGAGGTCTGCAGATGATTGGGTTGAATTCAGAGTTAAAATAGAAAGTTATATGAGGCAGATAAATCTTAGGCCAAAGTTTTATGTTTAACTCTTTCCCGACCCTCTAATGTCACTTTCTGCCTTCCTATTCTTCCTCAAATTCTAGATATGTATGCAGTGGATTTTCTCTCTCTGTCAGCCACAGGGCACTCTAGGTTTCCTTGCCCTTGATCCTGGATTCAAATCCATGCAGTTCAGCCCCAGGATCAGCCAATCAAAAGTTTTCTACTAACCTGACCTACATGACTATTTCATAAACAGTTAATTCCTGCAGAGCCAATGAGTCCTTGGATGTATGCTATAAAAATTAGGAAAAAGAGGAGAGAGATCCAAGATGGCCGACTAACAACAGCTCAGGAATGTAGCTCCCAGTGAAAGCGCAGAGAACGAGTGGACGCCGCACTTTCCGACGAGTTTTTGTTGCCCACAGACCGGGAGATTCCCGGTGGAGAAGCCACGCGGGTCGCCGGCGCGACTCTTTTGGCCGACGCGGCTGTTTTGCCAGCACCCAGCGCGGCGCTTCCCGGTGCGGAGTGTGCGGGACGGACGGGCTCGGCTGGTCCCATCCCCACAAGGAAAACAGCAATTGGAAGCGCTGAGGACGGAGAGTTTCACAGCGGGCGCAGCGAACCCGGGAAGAGGGGAACCGGCGTCCGCCAAAGGAAAACTAAGAAACAGAAAAACTTC